>LPNX010028601.1:82298-130124 GCA_001517045.1 Pseudotsuga menziesii
TGCGGGTGCAGGCATGGTGGTTGGTTTTCGTGGGCCAGGTGGAGGATGGAACTCAACCGCAATGGGTTGCATGGGGGTTAAGACTACTTGGGGCATTGATGGTTGAACTAGTGGATCAAGATACCACATGACAATTCCGAATGTAAAGTTGGGTAGGTTTAGGGTGGCCATTATTGGCTTGCTCATGACACCAGGAGGGGGAAAGGGGAAGGGAATTGTATGAACTGGAGAGGAGCCCAGATAACTCACTGATGGTTGTATGTGGGGGTGAGGCTCACATGAGGTTGTGGTTGCATTTGTGCATAATGCTGCGGCTGCAGATGATGTTGCGGTTGCTGTTGATGGTGTGGCTACAAATGGTGTTGTGGTTGTGGTTGGGGCTGTGGTTGCATTTGTTGTTTGGGTGCAGCGGTGCTCGATGAGAGCATGCACAAGTCCGCAGTCCCATTTGTTGTCGATGGTGGTGCACTAAGGGGAAAGGAGTCGTCATGGTGGTATCAGTAAACAACCCAGGGCCCACATTCAACACTAGGGAGGCTGTTATGTTGTCAATTATCGTGTTGACTGCAGGGATAACATTTGCATGTGTGGTCATCCCTTGCTGATCAATGGTGTTGATCATAGGGATAATGTTGGTAGGTGTCGTTAGCCCTTGCGGATCATGATAAGTAAGCTGGTCAACTGTCACGATTTTCCCTTCGTGGGGAAACATCATGAGACAAAAGACAGTTGATGCGACAGCTCTCATGGAGTACATATAACTTCTTCCAAGGAGAAGGTTATACTCCAATTGAGCGTTGACAACCTCTATGTCAATCCGAACTATCTTCCCATCTAATGTGATGGGGACGTGGGCAAGGATTCCTTGGGCTTTAGTGATATGGCCATCATTAGCCCGCACAGTTGTTGAGGATAGTTGCAGAATTGGGGATCCAAGTTTCTGCCAAACTAGGGTAGACATAATGCATGTGTATGCCCCCTCATCCATTATGCATCAGTGCACGAACAATTTCTTGATAGACACTAGGATTTGAAAGGCAATGGTTGATGAAATTCATGGTTCTCCATTCTCCGTGTCGAATGTGATCAAATTGGATTCGGAGGGGTCTACGGCCCCAAGGGTGGCTAGTAAATCTTTCCAGTGCATTGGGCACGTTTTGATTACCTCAAGAGTGGACATGGCAATTTGTGTTTGGGCCAAATTATCCACAATGTTGTAGCTGATAGCAGCTATAGCCGTAGCATTATTGGAAACCCGATGTATGGGGGGGGGGGGGAATGGGGGTAATTTAAAAGGTGCATTGACCATTTTAGATGTTGATGCTACTGATGTGTCAATGGGTTCGGTGTTGGTTCTGTACTGATTTCGTCTGGTTTGTAGATTAACCTCTTCAGTTGTCATAGCTAGCAGGTGGTGGACACCTATTTCTGCCATGGGAGCTACCCCAGAAACGTTGGGATTAGGTTGGGGAGGGGGTGTGGTTGCCACCAATGCTTGGACTAGTAATGGGTTTTGAAGCACCAAAGGAGGAGGTCCTTGTGGTGCCAGGTTGGGTTGGACTTGGTCCGTTGTGTTGGTGGCATGTTGAACCTCATTCCTAATGGTCTCCTTAGCACGACCCATGAAGGGACACTTGAATTTGTAGTTCCCATAGACCTCACAGAGTGTGCATGGTTGGTTTGTATTCAATGGGGCATTGTGTCTCAGTGCACTTGGTTGTGGAGGATTTCTTCCTGGCTGGTTTGCCATGAAATTGTTGGGAGGGTTTGGTTGTTGACCACCTCCTTGTGGTTGATTATTGCCTTGGTTTTGGGTTTGGTTATTCCTAGCTTACCCTTGTTGATTATTAGGGGCTAGCTGGTTGGGATGGTTTTTTTGTGCAAACACCTATACCAATGGAGCAACTGGAGCAGGGGTGGGGGCTTGAACTTCTTGCATTGGTGGTGCATAGTAGATTTGGGTGGGTGGTGGCTCCACAAATGTGGGCATTTTCCTCGCGTATTGTTGTTTTGTCCAAACCAAGTCCTGAGCCTACTGCGGTGGTGTAGGTTGTGCATAAAACGTTGTGGCTCCGGACTGGGACATGATTCGGGCATAGTTTGGAGTTTGGTTTTTGTAGGAAACACTAGTATTGTTGCCTAGTTTTGGTGGTACTGTAAGTGGTGTTGGACAATGTTGTGGTTCATGAGAGGCCAAGCTTATGATGCCATCTACAACATGAGATACCCCTGTGCATCTCGGTGGGAAGTTCCCGCATGAGGAGCGTCTAGAATAACACTGTAAAGGTACCTAGACTGTGCATAAATCAGATCAAAATACTAGGATTTCAGTATGGCTTCCTCTTTGGATTGGGGACATTCAGATGTGATGCCCTTTGCTATAGGTGGGAGCAAGGTTTTAAGGAACCAATCCAAGAAGATCTTGTCATCAAGTTTGATCTTAGAAAAACTATGACTTCCCCGCCACTCATTGATGTGGTCAATTATGTGGGTTGCAGTATTTTGATAGCAAGAAAATAAGATCTACACCCCTTCATCATATCTGATGGGGAGTTGGAAATATTGCAGGAACATGAAAGCCGAGTTGAAATCTGGGTACTTGGCTTGTGGTAGCTCAATGTACCATTTGGTTGTGGAACCTATGAGGTGCATTGGAATAGACTTAGCCTGGTCGAATCATCTATGATGCTATTTGATGAGCAACATAGATGAAACATCATGATGTGGTTTTGGGGGCACTCCCCTGCCTTCCCTTCAAACTTGGGAATATCTGAGGATAATTTGGTTGGCATGGGAGGCCAAAAAGTTTGATGGCGGATAGGGTCATTTGTTAACTGGGCCAAATCAAGAAAGTTGAGATGTGCCATGAAAGGGATGTTTGAGCCTAAGTTGATGTGAGATGGGGTAGCCATGGTGTTCAGGTTTGCATGTGCATAATGCATCTGCATTGCTGGGGGTACTTGTGGCACCATTGTGGATGGGCCAGTTCCCCCAAGTGTGGTGGGAGGGACAGTTTGGGTGGAAGGGACACTACCCCCATGTATGATAGGAGGGGTAGTGTAGGTGGAAGGGCCACTGCCCCCATGTTTGATAGGAGGGGCAGTGTATGTGGAAGGGCCACGGCACCCATGTGTTGCAGGTGGGACAGCTTAGGTGGTCACTATGGGTTGTGGAAGCTCATTGGTGACAGTTTGTATGATCGTACTGGGGCCACCTATAGGGTTGTTGGTGATATTTTGTGGTGTGTACATGGGTCCACTAGCTATGGCTATCCCAGAAATGGATTCGGGTTCGCACCAACCATGGGGCTTGATGGCGCAGTGTGTAGGTCTAGTTCAGACTGATATGGGTTTGAATATGAATCAGATGATGTGTGGCCTTCTGATGGTGTGGGAGGTCATTGAGAATGGTCTTGACGATGTCAGTTCAATGACCCAAATTGTGGTGGTTCACCTCTTAGGCGTGAGGAAGAGTGTGAGGGATCAATTGTGTTAGATTTGTGTATCAAACTGTTGGAAATGATTTTTTGGACCCCAGATTCAATGACTTCCTATTGGTTGCAGGTGGTCACTCGACCACCAAGACTGCTAGAAGACAGTGCTTCGCTTTTTCCTCATGGGCATTCTACTCAATTGGTGGGGTTTGTTGTCCATTTCGCTTGGCAATTCCTCTCAGCGTCCAGCTACTTTGGGGTTCCTGTGGTACTTCTCACAATGCGTTTCTGGGATGACCTCAAGTCCATCCCACGATTAAGGTAGTCAGGGACTTATTGTTAAATTTCATAGTTAAAACATCAGTATTTCATTTCATTTTCATAACAAAAGCATATAAACAGGATCATTGAAAGAAACCATATAACAAGAAGAACACTGATTTATCTTGGGAAAACCCTAAAGGGAAAAACCTAGCAAAAGCTTCCTTAATATAGATGCCCCAAAAGATAAAAGATAAAACCAAAAGGGAGATCAAATATTGATCCTGCTCCTTTTCTAGCTACTTCTCTCTTCTCCACTAATGCGCTACATAAGTGAGAGTGTGTATCAAATGAGGAGTGCCACACCTCTATTTATAATCATCCGTTCACTTCAATAATTAAATCCAACATGTAGGCTTGAGTTAATCATGTAGGCTCAAGTTACACATGTAGGCTCAAGTAACCACACTGGGGTGCTAATGACCCACCTTTACAATTAGAGGGGAATACCTCATGACTTTTATTAGTTCTTCCAATTAGAAGAATCGAGGTACAAAGTAATACAAGTGGTGCTCCCGGTAGGACCATCAGGGACCACAAAAAGATATATATAGAATATTCTTCGAAGTTATAATATTTCAACAATTATGTCCTCAAATATTGTATATTTTTAACTTAGTGTAAATTTGTAAATTTTAGTGGCTCTCTCAGTGTCATGAACTGAGTTGGGTTGATTTACATTGTATGGTGTGTATGTCTTTTTGTTTTTCTATTATCTAGTGGCTGCAAATGGTTTATCAATATTCAGTAGAGTTCATATCATTGTGAATGAAAGCAGTAAATAAAGAAAAATTGTGTAGACATGTGCCATTTTTTCTCCTGAATTGTGTTAGCCTGACTAGGTGACTACCTTACACATATATCCTTATTCAACTAGGAGAAGGTGTTGGGATCTCAACACAACGGGACTAATCCCATCTGTAGATCCACAGTTCACCTTCGAGATGCAAGGTTGGTCATAAGGGAGGACACTGAGCACTGTGAGAAGCCCTCCTTCTCTACCCCCTCTACCTTCCAAGTCACCCATTTTTAGTGGTTTCGAACAATATTGGGTGAAGTTCCTATTACTATACAAGCTATGCCCTTCGTCTTATCCCAAAATACCCCGAAGGGTGATGACTACAAAGAGGATGAAGGGTAAGTAAGATTGTTGATTTTAAGTGAGTTTTTGTCAAACTATATTCATTAACCCATTAAATTTTTAATTTACACTTTGTTCTGTACATGAAAGTGACATTAACATAAACATAAATAGAAATGAAACAATTCAGATGGACAGAGGTGGCTGAGTCACATTGACAATCCTTAATTATTAAAAACCCAATTCTGAGTGTCAGATCACACATTTCGGGCCAAATGTGGCAAGGGGGTCGCCATATTTTTCAAGAAACAGGCGAGGGGGTCACTCAGATTTTGTAGATAGAAGTAGGCTGTCTTTTGGAAGGGTTTCACACCTTTTGGGGGTAAAAGGGCGACCTGGTCGCACCTGTGAGGCCCAATTTAGTGATCCGGTCCTCTGTTTGGGCTCGATAAGTGCAACCTACTCCAGAAGGTGATATTTTTTGAAGCTGAGTCAGATCTAGTTGGCAGTAACTTGTACTGTGGCCAGATGGACCTGGATTTTCCTTGTGGAGGCTTGGCAGCAACAGAAAATGGAAATAAACTAGAATCTAAGCTGGATTTAACAGAAAAATTAACCTTGAGCACAAACTGAAATAAAACTTGAAATTTTAAAAAACAAACCCATGGATTTTGTGGGATCATATTGGTATGGTTTCCAGTTCTATAGCAGGGATTTCTCCCTTGCTATAAGGTAGGAATGGCTACCTTCAGTCTATAGAATGGAAGGGTAGGTTCTTGGTGGTGAAATTGAGTAAAACGGGCATAAATCAAAGTAGAACAGAAAGAAGGGAAATGGCTAGAAACCCCTCTGCAAACACTGTTAGGGTTTAGCTCCAACTACCTGCAAACAACATGTTATAAAAAAAAATACCTGCAAAACAAGTTAGGCAACAAACCTACAAATAAACCATGGATTAGAAAGAAAATAAACTACTAAAACAAATACAGAAAATGACAATATATACCTTCTCTTTGGATGGAATGGGACACCATGCCCTAGCTTGGAGCTCTCTTGGATGAGGGAGCTATGGCTCAACAGAAGATGGAGGAGAGGGAGTGTGGGTGGCTTGAGAGACAAATTGTCTCAAGGCATCCACAGGTAGCATAACAGTATGCAAGGGAGAAGTGTTTGGAGAGTGATCCCCACCCCTCTATTTATAGCTTTTTTGGGCCTTTTTACGGTTTTAATCACCTGGCTGGGGCTTTAGCCCCTTTTTGTGCTTTTAGCCCCTTCTACTCTATCTTTAGCTCCTTTTGGGGTTTTTATCTCCTTTGATGGGTTTTAATCCCTTTTTGGAGACTTTAGCCCCTAGGAGAAATATTTAGGCTCTTTTTTGGGTTTTTTAAGCCCTTTTGTTCATTCTTAAGACTTTTTGAGGGTGTGGGGGTCTAATGGGGTGAAATGAGGGTCGTGCATGGGTGTCATTTGATAGTGTAGGCCATGTAGAGTTGAGTGAGGGATTTTTTGGGTTAACGTGGACTATAAATGCATGATAAATTTAATGGTTTCAAACTTGAGAATACTTCATCAGTCATATACTATATTGGATCTAGTGGACCACACTTTGAATAGATGGGTTCTTCGTTCATTAATGTATCCAATACACTCAAGACGTGACATATGCTATGGTGTGAGTATTCTAAGTCAATTTATGTATGATGTGAGACACAAACATTGGGTTTCTGGTAAGAATATTCTGAGTTACCTCTAAAGTATATTTCTTTATTGAATCATATATGCCTCCAATGAAGGAGTGGTGTTCATTGGATCTGATGATTCATATTCATGTGGCAGAATTATGGGCTGAAAGAGTACAACCTACTAATATTATAGCTTGGATTCTACTATGATCTCTTGGTCAAACATGAGGCAGGTCTCAATTTCCTAGAGTACTACCGAAGATAGTACATTTTTGCTAGTACTACCTATAGTGAAGTAGTGTGGATTAGGAAGCTAAGTTTGGGTTGTTTGGTGAGAATGTTGAGCCTATAGTTATTATATTTTAAAATCAAGGATACATTAATATTTTTGAAAACTATGTGCTTCATGATAAATCAAAGCACATGAACATGAAGTATCACTTCATCAAAGAAATGGTTTAGAAAGATACAGTGAAATTTTAATACATTACTAGTGAAGAAAATATTGTATATGTGTTAACAAAGCCTATCAATGAATAATTTTGAGTAGTTCTAATATGATATGTGTATGGATACATGTTCCTCCCTCATTGAGAGGGACTGTTAAAAGTACATAATCATGATTCATTACTGAATCCAACCTTTTGTATCAAATATTGGTCCTCATGTGTTGAGGTAGAGAAGTTGAGTTGGACTTAGTAACTTAAAGTGGATTCTTGGGTTGGAATTAAGGATGACTAAGAATTCATTTACAAAGGGTTTCTATTCATGTGTTGAGGTGAATTTTTTTATTGATCAAAGTCATGGTTTTGTAAGATCTTTTTGGACAAGGCCCAAGATTTTTATGTGTCATGTAAAGATTCTCATATGGACCTCCAGTTATAGTAGGTACCTATGAGGTGTACCTCTAGTTATATAGGTAATTGATTTTGAAATATACCTCTAGTTATAGTAGGCACCCATGGGGTGGTCCTTCATCATTATAGGTGTATTCTTTGCATGTTCAAGCATCAATGTTGTGTGATGTATTTCTAGCTATTGTCACCAATATCTATGAAGTATCCTTTAGAGATTATCTACCTTTAGTGAATTAATTTAGCATGTGATTATTTGGTATGGAGTAATACAATATGATCACAACATTAGATAAATATTTAGAGTATAATATGATATGATAGATATATAAACTTAACAAATAAGCCATGAAGTAAATATAAATATATAAAGATATAATGCATAGATAAAAAAATAATATGAATTTCTCATGTTATGACTAAGTGAACTTTAATTTGTGAGCTTTAGTTAAATCCACAATGCATGCTTCAGTTAATTAAATAACTCAAAATGATCACTATAAGGTAAAGCAAACAACATGATTTCAATTAATAATAAGTTAACTAAGTATTAATAAATATGGACTAGTTAACTAAAGTGTTGTTATTGATTACACTTTAGTTAAACTAAAATATGACAATTAAGTTAATCAAAAGATGTCACTTCAGTTAATAAAGTGTTTTCATGATGACATTTGGGTTAATGCATTACAACACTTAAGTTAGCATCCTAATTAATTGATAATGCATTCAGTAAGATGGTGAGTTTAATCCAAATTCAATTAAGCATCAGTTAATGTCAAATATGAAAGGTAAGGCACATATGTTATGCATGATTGAAGAATCCAATGTATAGTATTATTATCCATGAAGGAAATTCATAGTTTTGGTGTATGTGGTGCACTATTCTCATGAAAAAATTCACTATCGTTTGCATGGAAAGTATTTTAGCTTGTTATTTATGTGTTGGTCACATGGAAAGTTGACATCATAGTTGATCTCTATTCTTTATTTCTCAATATTCTCTCTTATCTAGTACCTGGGGTGCCAAAATAAATCTTCTCTATTATTTAAAAGACAATCTTGGAAATTCATCATAGTTATACTTTGAAGATTTGTTGTGGTTTTTCATCCTCATGGTTTTGAGGGTTTTCCACATGGTATATCTTGTGTTTTGGTTGAATGTTTGATGTGATTGAATGGTTCATTGATTCAAGTGTTAATTATGTTTGCACATGAAGTTTTAAAGTTTAAAGATCATCACATTTGCTAAAAAATTAACACCTTTGACATCTACAACTTTTTGTGCGCTAGAAATTTATCTCTAAGCATTATGATAACCAATAACATTATAACTCTAATAAATTTAATTTCTCATGTATAACTCATATAGGTCATGTATAACTCATATATCTCATGTAACCATAAATATATAATTAATATAACTCCTATTTGGTGCAAAAAACCTACTATTTACTATTACAACACATGATTTTAACTCTAATACCACCTGATCCATACAAACAAGCAGTCTTGTCTTGACTATCCCTAAGCTTCAGGGATTGAACTCAATTGGTCCTGAAGACATTCACATTGTGGATTCAAATGCACATACTTATACAACACATTTATAAACTTGAATAAATGCTCAACTGACGGATTATATTATAAACATAAATTTGTAATAACAATTTGAGCCATAATGGGAGTTTCTGTACACTCCTTACACAGTGCTTCCAATACCTTTCAATACCTGTCTTATCTCACCACTCATCTTGTTGTTATAAGTCTCAACTACATGTTACAATCATTTCATAGTCTATTGCTTTATTTCTCTCAATATATGCACATATTCTCTCTACATATTCTCTTTATATTCCCTTCCTTTTTAAATATGTTTAGTCTTCCTTACTTATTTACTTCAATTTTTCTCATATATCTCTATTTAACTATGTCATTCTTCTCTGCATTCTCACACATGGACTCTACCTTTTCCTTTCCATCTATTGCTTCTCCTCTCTTGTAGAGGATGCATTTTTTTCTTATGTTAAATCCCAAAACCTTATTGGATTTCCCACAAGAACTTACCTCTTCTAAAATATTCCTTATGCATGCCAAATCCTTACATCTTTCAATTATAATCTTTCCTACATTAATCATGCATTCATGGTGATCTAGGAGGATCCAGGAAGGCCAAATTTTCAAAGTCCTCCAATCTTAGCAAAACTATCGCCAGATCGAAGGGCTTGTCGAGATGATTCCAACGGCCTTCGTTTCACCTCAAATGGACTCCATATGAGAAAGTTACACATTCTGTTCTATGAGGTCAATAGGAAAAATTAGAAAAAAGTGGTGCCACATGGCACCACTGACAGGGTGACACATGGCATCTATACTATACAAACATGATGATGTGGCACCACTTATAGGGTGACACATGGCATCCATACTGTACAAACATTATGACGTAGCACCACTGACAGGGTTACACGTGGCATCCGTACTGTACAAACATGATGATGTGGCACCATTGACAGGGTGACACATGGAATCCATATGGTATGGACAAGATGACATGGCATGTGTACATACCAACCAAAAGATGACACGTGGCACACAACGTGGTAGTATGGCTCATCCAGCCAGTAGTATGACATGTCCAGTTAGCAGCCAAGTGGTAGTATGGTGGTAAAGGTGAACCAATCACTAGACACCACGTGGCAGAACAAGATTGGGCAATAGAACTTTCAAAATGTTTGTGGCCTCCACGAGGTTCGACCCTGTGACCTCTCTTGTATAAGCGCTCTGCCTTACTGTTAGCCCACAAGATGTTCCTTGTATAAGGCATGGAATTAAATTAATTTAAAGTGTGCTTTGGCATTTCGAGCTCCAAAGGGGATGGGGCTTAGCCCCAACCAAGGTTCTTCCTCCTGCATGACCGGGAGCTCCGACCAGCACTTGAAGCCCAATGCATTTAGCACGTGCTCTTTAATGACTTTGGTAATGGTTACAAAAGTGGTTTTTGTTACAATAGACTATAGTGGGTTGATAGTATTATAAAGTACTATACTTAGAATAGTTGGCAGAATGCTCAACAAAACCAACTACAACATTAAGACCCATTAGTTAGAGGTTTTAACCATTTTCCAACTTCGAAAAAAATAAGTTGTAACTAAGAAGTCATGAGAAACATGTGAACAAGAGATCTTACACACTATATAAACCCCCTTGGTTTCCATTTCCACTCATGGTTTGGAGTGGAGACTTTGTAGCTAAAGGAGAGAAGCGAGATTGCGTAGCTTTGCAGGAGGAAGGTACGAGTGTTTATACTCGTTTTACACCATCTTCAGGCTTCGGAGTTGCTGGAAGCAGTCTTGTTGTGTTTTGGGCAGTAGTTCTCTTCCTGACCATTGTCACCAAGGTATCATTGTATCATTGCCATGTATTTTTCCTTCATGCTGAGATTATAGATCGACCCTCCTATTAAGAAGTAGGCCCAGACACGTAGCCCATCCTGGACGAACTCCATTATCAACTTGTTTTCCTTATGTGCATATTGTTCATGCTATTTGGTTCTCTTCTTATGGATTTGTGAGCTTCATTCATTCTCTTTATGCAATTCATGTTATCATCATAGAGTAGAAAAGATCCTGTTTTTGGATCATGCGGTATCAGAGCAGGTTTATTTGATGTTGGATTGTGAGTGTGGATGCTCATGATGGATAAAATGAAAGCTAGTGAGGGTACATTAGAGCCTTACAATTCTGAGACCGGATGTGCACACCAAAGGAGGAAGATGGATGCTAATGATTCCCGCATTGAGATGGAGGCAAACTTTCACAAGGTTTTCTACATGATGGCCTACAAGGTAGACAAGTTGTTTGCAGAATATGAAGAATGCATGGTGAAATAAAGAAAAGGCAGTGAAGTAAAGAAGGAAGATGAATAAGTGAAGGACGAAGGCAGCGCTTTAGTTAACCAAGGAGGAGTTGGCAAAGAGCCTCCTGAGCCTCCCTCTTCACCTTCTGCTTCAAGCACAAGTTCAAGTGCTTCTTCCTCGTCTCATTCTCATATTTCCAAGGTTCCTCACAAAGAGCCTCAAAAGAATCCCTTATTGAAGCTCAATGTGAATTTTGATTTGCCCATGTTCAATGGGGAAGCAAATGCAGAGAAGTTGAAAAATTGGATAAGGAAAATTGAGGTCTATTGCTGATTCTAGCAAATCAAAGAATAAGATGTGAAGATTCAGTTGGATTCACTTCAGCTGACAGGCACAACACTTGTATGGTGGGAAAGCAAGCTTCAACAAGGTAGCAAACAAATGGGTAATCTGCTCTCATCATGGTCTACTTTCATTTATGCTTTACGTAAGCAATTTTATCCGTTGGGTTATGTTCAAAAGGCTATGATGGATTGGAAAAGTTTTATACAAGGCAAGGGTCAGAGTGTTCAGAATTTTACTGAATAATTTAGAAAGAAATCTTTAGAGTTGAATATTTCTTTAGATTCTCCTGACACTCTTTTGAAGTACATTGGTGCTCTTCATCATTATCTATGCCATACTTTGTTGTTGTTGAATCCTACTAGTGTGGATGAATCAAGTGTTCAGGCTACTCATCTTGAGAGAAGGGGGAATAATTTGCAAGAAGACCATTAGAAGAATCCTTTCAAGCCCAACAACAACCACAAGTTCAAGAAAAAAGACAAGAGCAAGAAGATAGTTACTGCCAACAAGGAAGGAAGAAAGCTCCATTGCAACCATTGCGACACTGATGGGAATGATGAAGAAAGTTGTTGGAAGATGCATCCTGAACAGAGGCCAAAGAATTATGGAGGAAAAAATAAGAAAAAGTTCATTGCAAAAGTGCAACTAGATTTGGGTTCCGGCTCAGGTTACGAAACCATGATTACAGTCATGGGAATGAAAGGTAACAAAACTCCTCATACTGGTTTAAGTTCTACTCATGTTTCTAAAGAAAATGATAAAAGAAGAAGTGAGTTGTTTCAAATCAGAGTTGTGTCTAAGTATACAAATATTGAAACATTATTTGATCAGGGTTCTCAAGTAAATTTGATCTCAGAATTAGTTGTTAAGAAGTTGGGCATACAGACTAAACCTCACCCCAAGCCTTATCCTCTTTTATGGGTATGTGATAATGCTTAGCTACAGGTGACTAAGCAATGAAGGTTAAGGTTTTCCATTGCTTGAAAGTTGATCAATGAGGTGGACTTAGATGTTGTTCCTCTTGACATCTGCAGTGTCATATTGGGAAGCCCATACTTGTATGATCGAAAAGAAATATTCTTCCGTCACGAGAACAAGTACCATCTCACCAAAAATGGGGTGGAGTACATCGTGAGAGCTCACAATATGAAGGATACCACCACTCTTGTTAGTGCATGATAGATGAAGAGACTCATCAACACTAATAAGAGATACATGCTCACGGTTGTGAGAGCAAAAGATGTTGAAGCATTCGATGCTTTCAGAGGTTGTGATCCTTCTCATAAAAAGGCCACGATTGATATTGTGGCTAACTATGATGAAATATTTTAGGAACCTACAATTTTTCCTCCCAAAAGGGAGATTCAACATGAGATTCATCTCTAGCAGGATGCCCCTCTTCCTCATGTTGGCATGTACAGGTTCTCCACAATTGAAGTGGCAGAGATTAAGAAGCAGGTTCAAGACTTGTTGGAGCAAGGAGTGATCAGACCCAACTCCTCTCCATGTGGTTCACCGATTGTGTTGGTGATGAAGAAAGATGGCACATGGAGGATGTGCGTTCACTATCAGGATCTCAACAAGATCACGATCAAGAATCGATACCCACTTTCTCGCATAGATGACTTGCTCGACCAGTTGAAAGATGTTGTGTTCTTTACCAAGTTGGATTTGTGTAGTGGCTACCACCAGATCCAAATTGCAGAAAGTGATGTGTGGAAGACGACCTTCAAGACCAAGCAAGGTCTATTTGAGTGGTTGGTGATGCCCTTTGGGCTTTGAAATGCACCTGCAACCTTCATGCCTGTAATGAATGATGTTTTCTGGCCATTCTTAGATGATTTTGTCATTGTATACTTAGATGATATCTTGGTATTTAGAAAAACTTGGGAAGCACATGTGGGGCATGTAAAACAAGTATTAGATACTTTGAAAAAGGAGAAATTGTATGTAAAATTGTCAAAGTGTGAATTTGGAAAAATTTCATTAGTTTACTTGGGTCATATTGTAGGAGGTGGAAATTTAAAAATTGATCCTTCAAAAGTTGATGTAATTGTCAATTGGCCTAAGCCTACTAACGCTACTGAAGTGAGAAGCTTTTTAGGAGCTGTTCAATATTGGAGAAGGTTCATTCAGGACTTCTCATACATAGCATCTCCTTTACATGCCTTAAAAAATGTGAAGAAAGCCTTCCAGTGGGGAGGTAAGTAGCAGAAAGCCTTCGACACATTGAAGGGAAAGATCAACACCGCCTCAGTCCTAGCCTTACCCAATTTGCAGCAGCCATTTGAGATAGAGACAGATGCCAGTGGATATGCCATGGGGGCAGTATTGATGCAGCACCGCAATCCTATTTGCTACCATTCAAAGACTTTTACTCAAGTAGTAATCAACTACCCCACCTATGACAAAGAGTTGTATGCTTTGGTTCAGAGTGTCAAGAAGTGGAAACACTACTTGATGGGTAAGGAGACGATCATCCATATCGATCATTAGCCCTTGCAGTATCTCCATTCCTAGATTAAGCTCCAGCAAGCTCATCGTTTCAGGTGGATGAGATTCCTTCAACAATTCCTTCTAGTGATCAAGTACAATAAGGGTACTAGTAACAAAGAGGTAGATATGCTTTCTAGACCCCCTATTGTTGCATCTATTGTTTTGAAAAATTATTCTTTTTCACATGAAAGTTATATTGAGCAGTATGCTACTCATGATGAATTCAAGGATATTTATGAGAAGCTAACCAATGGCACATAGATGGAAGACTACTATTTGCAGGGAAAGTTTCTCTATCATTTGGGCAAGGTATGTGTTCCTATCAGTGAAAGAGTCCATGCAATACGAGAAGCTCATACTTCTCTTGTATCAGCACATTTTCTGGTAGGTAAGACTTTGGCTCATTTGCAAAGACTCGTGTATTGGCCTCGCATGAAATACATTGTAACAAAATATGTAAAGGGGTGTGTGATGTGCTCTACTTGTAAGCCCACTAATAGAAAATTGGGGCTGTACTTACCACTTCCTATTCCTTCCCATCCTTGGGAAAGCATTTCCACGGATTTTGTGGGGGGTTTTCCTATGTCTAGGAGGGGTCATGACTACTTGTATGTGGTCGTGGATAGGTTTAGAAAGATGTGTATTCTTATGCCATCTAAAAAGCATGTCACTGCAGAGCAGACTGCTTCTCTTTTTTTTCAGCATGTATGGGTTCACTTTGGACTTCCTATGTCCATTATCTCGGATCAGGACTCCTGATTTCTTGGAGAGTTTTGGACAAATTTATGGTGTATGATGGACACCAAAATGAAGAGGAGCACCATTTTCCATCCACCGACCGACGGACAGAAAGAGGTAGTCAATAGGACAGTTGTCCATTTGCTTCGAGGCTACTGCAACAAGCATCCTAAGTTATGGGATGAACAGATCTAGTATGTGCAGCATGCCTATAATAGGGCTATGAATTCTTCCACTCAGAGCTCACCATTTGAGACATGCTTTGGGTACTTTCCAAAGATTCCATTGGACTTTACTTATGAGAGAGAGGTTGATTCAAGCACTTCTAAGGATGAATACAAATCCCGCAGGTTCATTCAGAGAGTTCAACAGGTACATCAAGCAGTGCAAGAGTAGTTGGAGAAGAGTCATGCCTAGTACAAGGATCGCCATGACAAGCATAGAGTTGATCATTAGTTTCAGGTGGGAGATCAAGTGAGGCTTCACATCAGCAAGGAGAGGATGAAAGGAGAAGGCAAGAAGCTCAAGCATATTAGATATGGTCCCTTCACCATCTTGGAGAAGATTGGGACGAATGCTTTTTTCTTAGAGCTACCCCCATACATGCAGATATACTCAGTGGTGAAAGTGGATAACTTGAAACTCTATGAGCCTCCCATGATCATGGATGAAAGGGATAATGTCTCATTGCCATTAGTTGATGAATTTTCTCATGAGTACATGGAAGAGCTAAAGGAATATGTCATCTTCAATAGAAGGACAAGGACTTCTTGCAGAGGTGATGTTGAGTATCTTTGAGTGGGCATCAAAGGCACTCATCCAAGCAAATCCAAGTGGATTTAGAAGGATAAAGTCAAGGAGCAATTCCCTCACTTATCTGTTGATTAGTAAAGGATTTTGGAGGCCAAAAGATTCTCAGTGGGAAGGAATGATCTAGGAGGATCTAGGAAGGCCAAATTTTCAAACTCGTCCAATCTCAACAAAACCAATGCTAGATCGAAGGGCTCATCGATACGATTCCAACGGTGTTTAATTCACCTCAAACGGACTCCGTATGAGAAATTTATCGCATTATGTTCTATGAGGTAAACAGGCAAAATTGGCAAAAAAGAGGTGCCATGTGGCACCAATGACAAGGTGACACATGGAATTCATACTATATAAACATGATGACATTCCACCACTGACAGGGTGACACATGGCATTCATACTGTACAAACATGATGACATGGCACCACTAATAGGGTGACACATGGCATCAGTACTCTACAAACATGATGACATGGCACCACTAACAGGGTGACACATGGCATCCATATGGTATGGAAAATATGACATGGCAGGTGTATGGACCAACCAAAAGACAACATGAGGGACACAACGTGGCAGTACAACTCATCCATCAAGTAGTATGACACATCCAGTCACCATCCAAGTGGTAGTATGGCGGTAAAGGTGAACCAATCACTGTACACCACATGGAAGAACGAGATTGGGCAATAGAACTTTCAAAATGTTTGTGGCCTCCATGGGGTTGGACCCTATGAACTCTCCTGCATAAGCGCTCCATCTTACCATTATCCCACAAGGTGTTCCTTGTATAAGGCATGGAATTAAATTTATTTAAAGTATGCTTTGGTATTTCGAGCCCTAAAGGGGCTAGGGCTTAGCCCCAACCGTGGTTCTTCCTCCTGTGTGACCGGGAGATCCGAACAGCACTTGAAGCCTAGCGCATTTAGCACGTGCTCTTTAATGACTTTGGGAATGGTTACAAAAGTGGGTTTTGTTACAATGGACTATAGTGGGTTGATAGTATTATAAAGTACTATACTTAGAATGGTTGGTATAATTCCTTAAAAAACCAACTACAACATTAAGACCCATTAGTTAGAGGTTGTAAGCATTTTCCAACTTTGAAAAAAATAAGTTGTAACTAAGAAGTCATGAGAAACATGTGAAGGAGAGCTCTTCCACACTATATAAACCCCCTTGGTTTCCATTTCCACTCATGCTTTGGAGTGGAGACTTTGTAGCTAAAGGAGAGAAGGGAGATTGCGTAGATCTGCAGGAGGAAGGTATGAGTGTTTATACTCGTTTTACACTATCTTCAGGCTTCGAAGTTGCTGGAAGTAGTCTTGTTGTGTTTTGGGCAGCGGTTCTCTTCCTGACCATTGTTGCCAAGGTATCATTGTATCATTGCCATGTATTTTTCCTTCATGGTGAGATTATAGATCGGCCCTCCTATTGAGAAGCAGGCCCAGAGACGTAGTCCATCCTGGAGGAACTCTGTTATCAACTTATTGTCTTTATGTGCATATTGTCTATGATGTTTGGTTCTCTTCTTATGGATTTGTGAGCTTCATTCATGCTCTTTATGCAATTCATGTTAATTTCATAGAATAGAAAAGATCCTATTTTTGGATCACATGGTGAAATATTGATTTTCACCGACATGTGACTTTTAGCATACATGTGCCCTCCTTCCTAGATCTACATTCAATACCTATACATGTAACCTTATTCCCTCCATGAAATTCATATATTGGAGAGTTCACTCTCATTTCTCCTCTTATGTATCACAACGATCATCTCCATTAGAGGAAGTTTGAGGTCTAAAATGGGCCTCCTAAGGAAAATAATAAAATAATAGTTATTAATTTTGGAGGAAGAATGAAAACAACTACTTTTGTGTTCGTATTTTCAATATATCTGTGTGTGTTTCTACTTAATTTCTTAGCGGGAAAGCTCATTGGGTGTGGAATTTATTTCTGCATCCAACGAGTACCCACACTACATACTTTTGATGGACCCCGCCACTCCAAAAACAAGAAATACCTCAAAAAACATGATGATGACATCATCATGACATTTTTTAGGTGTTTCTTGTTTTTGGGGTGGTGGGGTCCATCAAAAGTATGCAGGGTGGGTACTCGTTGGATGAAAAATTAAATTCTTCATACAACGAGCTCTCCCGCTTGAAATTTGAGTAAAAACACAAGGATATATGTCTAAAATACGAACAAAAAATGTACTTTTCTTTTATGGCAAATATGTCAATTCAACCATTATGGTTGACTCATTTTATTGAAATTCTATTGGTTCTTGAATTCCAACTCACAACATTTATTGTTGGTATGTTTTCTTATAAGGCCCATTATAGACCCCAAATTTCCTCTAATGATCCACTTAAATCAAATCAAATAACTATTATTCTACCTCATGTCTACCATCCAACAATGTCTTGTTCTCTATCCACACCCTATTCACACTCCTTATCCATGCAATTTGGATCCAACAACCTATTTTCTCCCATTTATATTAACTTTCACCATCTATGTTTCATTGGGTCTATTTTTTTGTATCTTCTCTGCAACACCTCCATTCATTCCTCTTTAGGGATGATGACTAAATCCCATATTCCACTACACTATCATACATGCTTTTCACCCTTTCCTTCACTAAAATATTGGGATTCCCTCCTATACTCTTTAAAATTCAACTGAAAATACCATACTTCCATTCTATTATCATTTCCTTTTAACAATTTCCTCTGCTATGCTTCTTAGGCATTCCTATCATACTCTTCATTGTGCAACTCAAATTCCAAACTTTAATGTGTATTATCTATCGATCCTTTCTTATAGAACTATATTCCAATGACTCTATTCCACAAATCCATTATCAAACTTTGATATGATGGCGTATGTGCCATATGGATTTGTCCTCCAATTCTCCTTAAACACAACTTCAATAGGTATACTCAGTCTCCCAAATGTTCTTTCTTACAATGCACACTCAGTGGAACTTTGTTACAAGACTCTGGCTCCACTTCTATCAAAGTTGTCCTCTAATGATTTCAATGAAATGGATATGAGAATGCTCGATATATTATTTGATGACTGATATTTCTTTTTTGGCCTCTTTGTATAGATAATTTCACTCTGTGGAATTTATTTTTTCATAAATGCTCCAATTTTTCCCCAAACTCATGTGAGTGACTACTATTGCACCTAGAAAATCCCAATTTACCAAGAAAATGGTTCTTAATCTCCATGTGATTCGCTCCATGTCCTAGTTCACCTTTATAAGTACTCGTATTGTATGATGAAAGCATATCTGCATGCACACTTATCCCTCTTTTATTAACTCCATATTTGAAAGTATACAATCCTTCACTTCTTCATCTTATTCTTCTTTATTCATTATTTTATAGGATCCCTAGGATTTCTACTGTCCTTACATTCTAGACATACGATGCATGTCATTGCATGTTGTTGGCATCCATCTGTGTCACCAGTATTGGAACTTTTCCTTCCTCACTACTTTTATAGAGGAAGCTTCCTCATCTTTCACCGTGACTCTAATTGAAACACTTTCAATAATACATCGTTCGTCCTTGCACACTTCCTTCACGGTTTCAATACTACAATCATTCTCAACCTACATGGAAACTTCAACATTTCCTCCTTCCTTTGTACATGCACATTTACAAATGATTAAAATTTGAATAAAAATAGAGGTGTCCATAGGATTTTCTTCATTCCCTTCTATTTCCACAACTCTCTTAATAACCTTATTTCCTCCATTTTGTTCATCCTTTTCCCATGGACATTATCTTTGTTCCATGCTCTTGGATAGCACAACTAGAGTATACATGGAAATTTCTCCCCTACATTATGTACCATAAAATAGGTACTTAACCAATCAATTCATAGATTCAATCACCTCCTCAAGGTACTTGGTAATATCTACAACTTTTCCTCCTAAAATTTATTAATTAGTCGTTAGTGTGTAGAGTCATTCACCAAGGGAATTAATCTCCTTCTCCAATTCATTTAGCCTTTCAATATAACTATGTTCTCCATCATCAATGCTAGTTCTATAGCCTCATGTTTAATTTCCACTTCATTAAACAATTATTCAATCAATCTCATCTGCTGATTGATATTTATCATCTCATGTGCATTCAAAATATCTACTTCATCATATTTTATCTCATCTTGTTTAAGGGATGAGATTATTCTTCAGAATTACTTTTCAACCTTAGGATTTCATTTTTACCGTCATATTCATAAAATTTAACATCAATATTAGTGTCCTTTCCATCCTCTTTGAATTCAACATAATATTATCTTCCTCCTTCCTTTGCACCTGCATTGGCCTATTCATTAAATGTATTCATCCCTTCCTTTGGAATATCCTCTGATTCCTAACCAAGATATTCTTATTCCCTCTTTCCATCCTCTCATGTATAGAGTTATTCATGAATTTCCTCCTCAAGGAAGTTATCTAAGTAACAATACTCATCTTTCCATTTCCATTCATGTACATTTTTCCCTTAATCCAATGTCCAACAATGGACATCATCCAACAATTATTCTTTGGATGCGTAACACACTTTTACCCATTCTTCTTCCTCATATTCTTCCTCACAACTCTAATCTTAATCACATTCTTAGGATTGGCATGATTTGTGTTTTCACTTTAGCACACTCTCTCTATCCATGATCAAAGACTTGGTGAACCTTACCACATTCACTATAGCATATCATTTCTTCTTTACTAGAATCTTCATCATGTTTTGATGGTCCAAAGGCTTACCAATCCATATACATTCTTCAATGAATTATCTCATAGCCGATGTATCCCTCACCATAACACATAGTTGTTCCCATCCATAATCTCACATGGCCTCCTTCGTCTCATGATTCTAATTTTCAATGACATTCTATAGCTCATATATGTACCCCTAAAATTTGCAGTCTCTTCAGCTTCAACAATTCTACTGAGCCTTCCTTTTTGGAGTTGTTTACCGCTTAGACTTCTATTGTATAATTGGATTATACCTTTAAATATCAACAGCTAACTAGAATTTCTCCTTTTGCACTAAATCTAATACTGCTTGACAACTCTACCCAAATTCCTGATTCGATTTGTCCCAAAGTCCTAACCCTTCATAGGTTTGTTTGTTCCCTTATGCTTATAGCTCTACATCAAAATGTTAAAGTTGCAACTTGGGTGTCACATGCCCCAATTTTGCAAAAACAGTTTTATTTTATTTGATATTATTTGAAGACAATATGTTAAATTCTATGCTAAGCTGTAATTGATGACTCATCATTAAAGGATATTTAATGTAATTATGAATATTTAATTAAAAGTAAATAAAGGAGGAGACAACATCTTAGGAGAGCTGTTAAAAGAGTGTTTACTGGTCAAATTGGTGGAAGAGACTAGGTGGAGAGAAAACTAACATGTGGCAACATCCTCAAACCACTTCCATCTATTGCAGGTGTCAAACTTCTTACATTTGGGGTCATGATTCCCCAAGAAAGTAGAATCAGCACAGGTGGCTCAATTAATAAAAACCAACCGAAAAGACCTAGGCAATCTTTATAAAAATTCCCATTGAAGAGAGTTGAGGCTGCTCATTCTAGAGAAGTGATCATTCAGGTAAATGAATGTAATTTAGAGAAATTCAATGGAAGGGAATTGTGGAAAGAGCTTGAGGGGATAACTGCTGAGTGATATAGTGCAGCTTTTAAGCTGAAAGATCTTACTGCTGAGTGTAGGGTGTTTTTACTGAGTTATTGGACTAGTCTAATGTTTGCATGCTCCACCAGTTCTCAACCAAGAAGACCAGGAACAGGCTCGAGGGTCCTAAGGAAACATTGTTTGAGTGCTCTCCAGGAGATTGGTAGGGAGGAATGACCTCCTAAAACTGTTGTCACCTGTCCTAAACATGTTCTACATTATTTTGTTTTACTATATTAGATAAATAAATCTTAGTGTGACTGATATGTGAATGTTACATAGTTAGTTTGTAGAATGTTAGAATCTAGCAGTATTTTTAAATGGTTGAAGAATTGAATTTAATTAGAAAACTAACGTGTTAGAATAGAAATAATTTCTAGGTTGTGTTTTTACACACCTAGAAAACCCAGGTAGTACTCTTGCACAGGTAGAATGTTAAGAAGATAAGAGAACGTTGAGTAGATAAGATTGTGTATTTACAAGTAGTAGAGTAATTTATTTCATGTTATAATATTTTACAGGTTAAACAGGGATATGATGTGTTTATACTTCTCCATTTTTACTTAGTAATTAGAAGAAATGCAGTAGGAAAATCACATTAGAGTTACATGGATTATATAAAGTTAAGTATATAAAAAACTACAAATCACATAGTTTATTTTCTAACAATATTAACTAAATCTAGGACTAATATTTACTATAAATAAAATAGGGTTAAATTTAAAAGTACCGAGATTAAAAAGAGTAAACTGAGTTACAGAAGTTATAGTATATCACTTCAAAAACTTCTAGTAATTTCTACTAGAGAATTTATTAAATAAAAGCAATGAAAATATAATTAATAACTAGTATAAAACTAAATATTTACTATGAAGAAAATATCTTATAATTATCAAACAAGATTATACGGGTAAAAGTAAAACTTCAAGGTTGAAACCCTAACTAAATTATCTAACTATTATAAATAAAGAGATGATCAAGCTTACAGAGTTAATGTTTTAATTATTACATAACTCTGAATCCTTACTAATTAACAAAGTAGTAAACAAATAAGAACTTAAGAGTAAACATTAAATAGAAATAAGATAAAAAAATACAGTATCTATATAACTCTTTTATTTTAAAAGAAAAGAAAATACTTAAACATGATAAACAATATCAAACCTATTGTAACAATGTAAAATAGGTAAATAGAAACCATTACATTTGATAAATTTTAAGAATATATTTATCTAAGGGTACTTTTATAGTAATCCTAGGATTTAATCCTAACTTAAAAGCTTAAACATATAAAAAATTACCTTAAGAATGAACTTACAATCTTTATTTTATCTTTATTTATTTATAAGAAAAAAATATTAAAACAATAATTACCATTGTTAACAGTCGAGGAAGGGAAGACTCAAATTCTACAGAGTCATAATATTTTACAAGTTTATAAAATCTTCTCATAATGGAGACAAAGATCAAGCTTAAAAGGAAACCTTTTAAACCAAGTGTGTTACTCTATCAGGCCGAAAGGCTTAAGACTTAACAAATTTACTTCACCCAGCTCAAAGTCGATTACACCCAGCATCATGGCGAGGGTTTAAAAGGAAAAACTAACATTGAACCTATAAAAAATTCATTACTATAATAACATCTATAAAACAATGTATACTTATCAGTATAAGTGAAACAGAGAACCATTAAAACCATGAAGATGGGAGAATCCCCACATATTAAGAAACAGAGTATATCATTACTTAGCCATAGGGCTATAAAACCTGTCAATAAGTCAAGAGCAGTGAAATACAAGTCACAACACAAAGGCCGAAGCAACCCTGCTATAGGAAAGGGTTTTAACAACCAAAATTACTAAACAACAACTAAGCTAATCACTTTAAACACCGAAGGAACTGATGGTATATTCCTTCTCCAACTGAAACCCTTGTTCCCTAACCATTGCCAAGAAGGGAGTTGCCACATGGTAACCAAGGCATACCCGTTGATCTTGAGATAAACCAATGATGGAGAGGACCTTTCCAAGCCTGCTTTCGAACTGTAATCCTGCAAAAAAATCCAAAGCCTTTAGTTAGAAACTGTTAACTATAATAATAAAAACTGTAACTAGAATTTGTAACAATTCTAAGTCAATTCCTCACATGGAAGAGAAGGAATATGAAGCTACAAAGGAAACAAGCTAGCACAATGAATAAAAAAAATCTCATTCTCACCTATGACAAAGGCCGCAGGTTCAAAATGCGCACTACACCAATGACTGGAACGAGACTAAAGCATTAGCAGTGGCCACACAAGGACTCAACACTAAAAACTACTGATAGAGAAAAATTGCACGCACAACATAGTATCACATGCAAAAATGAAACCAAGTGCGAGCAGTGAGTTTTGCACACCACACACTACAGAGTCAACACCTCTCTAAACACAAACAATGGAGCTGCGGATGAGCACAAGCGAGCCCTCATGGCCGCAGTAAACTAGACAGAGCAGAGACCAAAACCCTCGACAAAGAATGAGGAGTTAGGGTTTTGTTCGAGGCTTTTAAATCATACATTGCATGATGGTGGATGTTCCACGTGCCCACAAATTTATCCAGTCCATAGTGGGTCGAGTTGTATAGTCTCCACTGCACTGTCAGAATCAGATTATTGTTAATAATCTATACAATGATCATAATGATAATATATTATGTAATTTCGTCACATTACTTATGTCACGAAGAAGTTTGGAAGTTAGAAATCACAACTTGACAACATTTATGCAAATGATCATCTATAAATGCAATGCAATAATAAGCTGATAAACTTCCTCTACTGAAATTTATTAAAAGATAAAGCTAAAATTTCTGTATAAGCTTGTTTCTTGAAAGGCCTTGGGTCTGTTTCCATACTTTTATCCAGTGTTGTAAATTTTATAAATAGCAACAACAATAAAATCCTATTTTAGTAAGAGTATTGATATACTAAATATTGAGCTCTATTAAGAACTAGAAATGGATTAGCGTAAAGCTGGAAAGATGTTTTATCTAACGTAGAAGTCATTATGATAAAAGACAATCAGTAGGACAAAGTTATTGATCTTTATGACATGACATTAAAGTACTATCACAGTTGCAAAAGAAAGTAAAAGAAAATGTTACATTACCTTCTAGTATCCTTGAATTCTATTAAGCAAACTTTTACTCTAGCAGTATATTATGCTAAAAGAAGTATATCTGGATTAACACCATAATAAACTCTTATTGGTTCAAAATTTACCTGTCAAGTCTGTAAGATCTATAATTCCAATTAAGTTAGGAATTGGTGAGTAAGCCCTAGTTAGAAAGTAACTTCTCACCTACTTGACAAAATCGAACCATCAGTACAGATAGAAACAACTAAATGTAGATTATTTACATCACATATCGAAATTAAAATAGTATTAATTTATACGTGTCTAAGTTGATGGTTACTTTTGTTAACTATTCCATTTTTCCATTAGCCTCTAGCAGTTATCAAACTGCGACTATAGACAGTTTATGTTACATCAAAAAATTTTAATTTTTGTGAAAATTTGGGGTTTTGACATGTGGTATCAGAGCACAAGGTTCAAATGCTAGGCCTCGATGAAGCCCAACTTGCTTTCTATGAAATAGTGAATTTAAACTATTTCGCTGATGTTATTTTCTTTTAATGTTATTCAATAGAGAAAATTGTTTCTGAAGTTTAACAACAGGTATGCAAAGGCTGGATGAATATGTGGAAGAGGAATCTGCATTTATTGAATAAGAAAACTTACCAAGAGACACCATACCAGAAGATATAACCACTAATTCCTCAGAACTTTTACAAACAGTGAAAGACTTAAACTCTGAAATGGAATATGTTAAATGAGAGAATGAAAGGATTCTGAGGGCTGAGGAGGAGCTAAATCAGATCCTAACAGAAAATTTTCAAACTGAGGGTAGTGGTAAAAGAGCTGATTCAAAAGATACAAGTCATAAACATAAATATAAAAAGATTAAACATACTAAAAATGAAATTATCTCATCTTCAAAGGTATTTGGTAATCAACGTAATTTTTATTCCACTAGTGATAGTAGTGATGACAATCATTTTACTAAAAAGAGAAAATATAAACCCTATGAGGAAATTTCTGGGGAGTTTAAAAAGATTAAACCACCAACATTCAATGGAGAGACTAAGAAAGGGGAGAAAGCGGAATCTTGGTTATTTGGGATGAAGAAGTACTTCTAGATTTATAACTATTATAACCAATTAAAGGCTAGAATGACTATCTACAATCTATCAGGGAAGGCTGATATTTGGTGGCAAGACTTGAAGAGAGTGAAGGGAATAAAAGAGAAGAACGTAAATTGGAGTACCTTCAAGAGGTACGTTAATTTTTTTTTTATGTCTGAGCAATACTATGAAGAGAGAGCAAAAGAATTTTATGAGCTTAAATTGGGATCAATGACTATGAAAGATCTAAATAGCAAGGTTTTAAGTCTGCTTAGGTATGTGTCATACCTTGTAGATGAAAAACCAAAGGTACAACGATTCCTCATCTGTCTACCTTATCATGTTAAGGACATGATTGAGTATCACAATCCAAAATCTTTGGAAGAAGCTATGAGGAAAGTCAACTTCTGTTATGAATAGAATAAAAAAAAGGAAAGTATGGCCAACTGGAAGGCCAAGAAGAATAATAACCATTATGATCAAAAGAAGAAATAATTTGTGCCCAACAGGAATTCTAAAAACAATATGTCTATAAATTTTCCTAACAAGAACTTCCAAGGGAATAAGAATAATTCACCCAGCAATCAGAACATTTCAAAGGGTAAAGAATCTGCTAATAACTAGGGTAATTACACAAAGAAATTTGAACGCAAAGAACCTATAAAATGTTGGGAGTGTAATGGCCCACATTATGCCTCAGTCTGTTCCTAATCGGAAAAATACTGGCAGTAATATTCATACCATACAAGAGGAAATGACCATCGAAGATTTAGTAAGGACTATGCCCAGAATCAATGCAGCCTTGTAGAATCGATAAGCAGAATATCAAACTTCCATGGTGGAAGTAGAAGGTATGATAAACCAAACCCCTATAGCTATTTTAATTGATCTAGGGACTAGTATCAGTTATATTTCACCTAAAATGGTAGAAAAACCTAAATTGCCTGTTGAAAAATTTGAAAATTCTTGGTTGGTTTAGTTAGCCACTGGTGCAAAAAGGAAGGTAACATGTTTTGTAAAAGAATGTGTAGTAGTTATGAATTAATTTGAAATTTTTGTAAAGCTTAATGTATTACCTCTTGGTTCTTATGACTTACTCATCGGTATGGATTGGTTAGAACAACATAGGGTAATTTTGAATTGTTAGGATAAAACATTTACGTGTATAAATATTGATGGAAAATCAATAAGTGTAAAGGGAATCCCTAGAAAAACCATCATAAGGTAGATATCTGCTATGCAGCTTAAGAGAGCTGTTAGGAAGGGTTGTAAATCTTATGCAGTAACAATAACTAGCGAGGAAAATCTAAATAAGAAAGATAAATTAAAAATTGAAGACATACCAGTCTTAAGAGAATATGTTGATGTATTTCTGGAAGAAATTCTGGGACTACCTCCGAAAAGGGAACTAGATTTTACCATTGAGATAGTACCTAGTGCAGTACCAAGCTCAAAGGCCCCTTATCGAATGAACATACTAGAACTGAATGAACTAAAGTCACAATTAAAAGAACTTATTGAAAAAAAGTATATTCGACCTAGTGTCTCTCCCTGTGGGGCACCTGTCATCTTTGTTAAGAAAAAGGACGGAACCATGCAACGCTACATAGATTACCGTCGGTTGAATAAGATGACCATTAAAAATCGATACTCATTGCCTCGCATAGATTATCTGTTTGATCAACTACATGGAGCCATGGTATTCTTGAAAATTGATTTAAGGTGTGGATATCATCAAGTTGGGATTAAAGATGAAGACATCTTTAAAACAACTTTTAGAACTCGATATCATCGATACAAGTTTGTCATCATGCCATTCAGGCTTACTAATGCCCCAGCTACTTTTATGTGTTTAATGAACAATGTTATGCATAAGTATTTAGATAAGTTTGTGGTCGTGTTTATTGATGACATACTAATTTATTCAAAACCTAAAGAAGAAAAGAAATAACATTTAAAAGTTTTTTTGCAAGTGCTACGAGATCATCAACTCTTTGCAAAGTTTAGTAAATGCGATTTCTTCGAAGATAAAATTCACTACTTGGGTCACGTGGTGACTAAGGAAGGGATTTTAGTGGATCCCAAAAAGATAAAGGCCATCGAAGATTGGCCAATTCCTAAGGATGTAAGTGATGTTCGATCCTTCATGGAAATTACTAGTTATTACTGGAGGTTCATTAAAGGTTTTTTGAGAATCACAAATCTGATAAATTCTTTGCATAAGAAAGGAAAGAAATTTGATTGGAACCAGAAATGTGAGGAAAGATTTAAAAAGTTAAAAACTTTATTAACCAGCACATCTATTTTAATAATAGTTGATCCAAATAAAGAATTTGTAGTGTGCACTGACACCTACAATGATGGTTTAGGAGGTGTTTTGACTCAAGAAGGTCATGTTATTGCCTATGAATCTAGAAAATTAAAAATTCATGAAAAGAATTATGAAACTTATGATGTGGAATTAGCGGCTGTTATATATGCTCTAAAGATGTGGCAACATCACCTAATTGGCAGAAAAGTCATTTTAATGACTGATAATAAAGTATTAAAATATCTGTTAGATCAGCCTAATCTAAATGCCAGACAAGCTAGGTGGCTAGCTGTTTTAAGTGAGTATGATTTCGAAATTCAACACATTAAAGGTAAAGAAAAGAAATTTGATGATGCATTAAGTAAGAATGCAATGCTCAATTTCACAGTAGTTATCAACACTTATACAATAGATTTGGATGAACATCTTAAAGCAGAGATAGAACAAGATAAAATATACCAAAACTTACAAGCCAAAATGAAAGAAAATCCAACAAAAAGCTTAAGTAAAGGGTACAGTTTGAATGCAAAAGAATTTTTACTGTATAAAGAAATAATGTATGTACCTAATGTACCTAAAGCGAAGTTATTAATCTTGGATTAAATCCATAAAACTCCATTCTCGGGTCATCCAGGCTATCAAAAGACTATAACTATGTTAAGAAAAGAATATTTTTGGCCAAACATGAAGACTGAACTAGCATAGTATATTGCTAGGTGTTTTGAATGTCACCAGGTGAAAACTGAACATCAACACCCAGCTGTATTACTTCAGCCATTACCCATTCCTAGGTGGAAATGGGAGATAATTAGTCTTGATTTTATTACTGGACTGCCTAAAAATCAGAATTTAAATGACTCCATCATGGTAATGGTCGATAAATTAAGTAAAGAATCCCACTTTATACATGTTAAAGCTACGTATAAAGCTACAAACATAGCTGATATCTTTCTAAAACAAATTTTCTGACTGCATGGAATACCGAAAGTTATAATCTCAGATAGAGATCCTAAATTTATAGGTAACTTTTGGAAATCTCTGTTTAATGGATTAAACACTACACTAAATTTTAGTACATCTTTCCATCCTCAAACAGATGGACACACCAAGAGAGTAAACCAAGTACTGGAAGATTTATTAAGAATGTATGTAAAAGACCAACCGGGTAAATTGGAGGATTATTTGCATCTGGTAGAATTTGCTTATAATAATAATTATCTAGCGTAAGCCATATTTAGTCCTCTCGAAATCTTGTATGGAAGGAAATGTAATACTCATATCTCCTAGAATAATCTGATGGATAGAGTATGATTAGGTCTTGAACTATTAATGTAAATGGAAGAAAGTGTAAAGTAGGTACAAGGTAATCTAAAAATTGCACAGGATCGATAGAAAAGTCAAGCAGACCTTAAAAGAACTCCAAAGGAGTCTCAGGTAGGTGAACATGTGTTCATCAAGGTGAGGCCCAAAAAGAGCTCTCTAAGATTGGCAAGTTATGCAAAACTAGCACCATGTTACTGTGGTCCATTTGAAATATTGTCTAGGATTGGACAAGTAGCTTATCAATTAGCATTACCACCAAATTTAAGAGTACATAATGTTTTTCACATTTCTGTATTAAAAAAATATGTTCATGATGCTACTCATGTGGTTAACTGGAATGATGTACAAGTGGAACCAGACTGTATCCTTGGGTGAAGGGAGATCACACTTCAAAATCGCACCATTTGTCAGGTGAAGGTGCAATGGAAGCACCTTAGTCCAGAAGAATCCATCTGGGAATTGGAAAGTAATATGTGGGATGTATATCCAATTCTGTTCCAGGGGAATTCTGAGGAAAAAGAATAAATAACATCGAGGATGATGTTATGCTCTAAGAGGGTGTGTATGTAACATGCCCCAATTTTGCAAAAGCAATTTTATATTATTTGATATTATTTGAAGACAATATGTTAAATTTTATGCTAAGTTGTAATTGATGACTCATCAGAGTCCAGGATATTTAATGTAATTATGAATATTTAATTAT
Source organism: Pseudotsuga menziesii (assembly GCA_001517045.1). Taxonomy (NCBI): domain Eukaryota; kingdom Viridiplantae; phylum Streptophyta; class Pinopsida; order Pinales; family Pinaceae; genus Pseudotsuga; species Pseudotsuga menziesii. The sequence goes on from LPNX010028601.1 coordinate 112,205, forward strand.
AAATAAATAAAGCAGGAGACAACAGCTTAGGAGAGCTATTAAAAGAGTGTTTACTAGTCAAATTGGTGGAGAAGACCAGGTGGAGAGCAAACTAACATCTGGCAGCATCCTCTAAGCACTTCCAACTATTGCAGGTGGAAACCTCCCTACATTTGAGTTCATGATTCCCCAAGAGAGTGGAATCAGAGCAGCTGTTTCAATAAATAAAAACTGACCCAAAAGACCTTCGCAATATTTATAAAAAATCCCATTGAAGAGAGCTGAGGCTGCTCATTCTAGAGAACTGATCATTCAGGTGAATGAATGTACTTCAGAGAAATTCAATGGAAGGGAATTGTGGAAAGAGTTTGAGGCAATAACTATTGAGTGATCTAGTGGAGATTTTAAGCTGAAAGACCTTATTGCTGAGTGTAGGTTGTTTTTACTGAGTTATTGGACTAGTCTACTGTTTGTATGCTCCACTAGTTCTCAGACAAGAAGACAAGGAACAAGCTCGGGGGTATTGAGGAAGTGTTTTTTGGGCACTCTCCAGGAGATTGGTAGGTAGGAATGGCCTCCTAACATTGTTGTCATCTGTCCTAAATAGATTCTACATTATTTTTTTTTACTATATTAGATAAATCAATCTGAGTGTGACCGATATGTGAATGTTATAGAGTTAGTTTGTAGAATGTTAGAATCTAGTAATATTTTTAAATGGTTGAATAATTGAATTTAATTAGAAAAGTAATGTGTTAGAATAGAAATAATTTCTAGGCTGTGTTTTTCCGCACCTGGAAAACCCAGGTAGTATTCTAGCACATGTAGAATGTTAAGAAGATAAGAGAATGTTGAGTAGATAAGATTGTGTATTTACAAGAAATAGAGTAAGTTATTTCATGTTATAATAATTTGGTGGTTAAATAGGGTTATGATGTGTTTATACTTCTCTACTTTTACTTAGTAACTAGATGAAATGTAGCAAGAAAATCGCATTAGAGTTATAAGGATTACATATAGTTAAGTATATAAACAACTACAAATCAAATAGTTTATTTTCTAACAATATCAACTAAATATAGGACTAATATTTACTATAAACCAAATAGGGCTAAATTAGAAAGTACTTAGATTAAAAAGAGTAAACAAAGCTACAGAGGTTATACTATATCATTTCAAAAACTGAGTAATTTCTACTAGACAGTTTATTAGATAAAAGCAATAAAAATATAATTAATGACTCGTATAAAACTAAATATTTACAATGAAGAAGCTATCTTATAATTATCAGACATGCTTATACTTGTAAAAGTAAACTTCATGGTTGAAACCCTAACTAAATTATCTAACTATTATAAAGAAAGATATGATCAAGATTATAGAGTTATTGTTTTAGTTATCACATAACTTTGAATCCTTACTAATTAACAGAGTAGTAAACAAATAAGAACTTAACAATAAATAGTAAATAGAAATAAGCTAAGAACATCCAGTATTTGTATAACTCTTTTATTTAAAAAAAAAAAGAAAATACTTAAATAGGATAAACAATATCAAAACTATTGTAACAATGTAAAATAGGTAAACATAAACCATTACATTTGATCAATTTTAAGAATATATTTATCTAAGGGTACTTTTACAGTAACCCTAGCATTTAATCCTAACTAAAAAGCTTAAACATATAAACAAATTACCTTAATACTGAACTTACAGTATTTGACTTATCTTTATTTATTTATAAGAAAAAAATATTAAAACAATAATTACCATTGTTAACAGTTGAGGAAGGGAAGACTCAAACTTTACAGAGTCATAATATTTTACAAGTTTATAAAACGTTCTCATAATGGAGATAGAGCTTAAAGTTAAAAGGAAACCTTTTAAACCAAGTGTGTTACTGTGTTACTCTGTTAGGCCAAAAGGCTTAAGACTTAACAAATTTACTTCACCCAGCTCAAAGCCGATTACACCCAGCATCGTGGCGAGGGTTTGAAAGGAAAAACTAACATTTAATTTATAAAAACTTCATTACTATAATGACATCTAGAAAAAAATGTATGTTTATCATTATAAGCGAAACAGAGAACCATTAAAACCATGAACACGGGAGAACCCACACATATTAAAAAACATAGTATATCATTACTTAGCCATAGGGCTATAAAACATGTCAATAAGTTGAGAGCAGTGAAATACAAGTCACGACACCAAGGCCCTAGCAAGCCCGCTACTGGAAAGGGTTTTAACCGCTGAAATTACTAAACAACAACTAATCTAAGCACTTTAAAAATCGAAGGAACCAAGGGCGTATTCCTTCTCCATCTGAAACCCTTGTTCCCTAACCATTGCCAAGAAGGGAGTTGCCACATGGTAACCAGGGATTACCTGTTCATCTTGAGATAAACCAACGATGGAGAGGACCTTTCCAGGCCCGATTTCAAACTGTAATCCTGTAGACAAATCCGAAGGGTTTAGTTAGAAATTTTTAACTATAATATTAAAAACTGCAACTAGAATTTGTAACAATTGTAAGTCAATTCCTCACCTGGAAGCGAAGGAATCTGAATCCACGAAGGAAACGAGCTAGCAAAACTAACAATACAAAACTCATGGTCACCTATGAAAAATGCCATAGGTTCAAAATGCATACTACACCAATGACTAGACCAGGACTAAAGCATTGGCAGTGGCCACACAAGGACTCAAACTGAAAACTACTCACAGAGAACAGCTACACACATAGCATAGTATCGCATACATAAAGAAAGCCAAGTGTAAGCAGTGAGTTTTTCAAACCACGCACTATAGGGGAAACACCTCTCTACACATAGACAAGGGAGCTATAGACGAGCACAAGTAGGCCCTCATGGCCGTAGTAAACTAGACAGAGTAGGGACCAAAACCCTGGACAAATAATGAGGAGTTAGGGTTGCATTGGAGGATTTTTAATCATGCATTAGCCGGTGGTGGATGTTCCACGTGTCCACCAATTTATCCAGTCCATAGTGGGTCGAGTTGTATAGTCTCCACTGCACTGTCAGGAACAAATTATTGTTAATAATCTACACAATGATCACAATGATAATATATTATGCAAAGTCAAACATAACGTATGAATGATAATAATTAATTCAAACTATTTTGATAAGTGATATTTTATGGTATCGTTATCCCTTGTCTTATGTAAAAAAATGAAATCTTTCGATGGTAAAATAATAACCATGGAGAAATCCCTAGTAGGGTAAAATCCTTGAGTACACATTAATAATTCTAATAATAATCATTGATTCAAATATTACATTGAAGGACTATGTTATTAGAACTAGTCTTTATGTAACCACCAATGGTGAGAATTTAATTTATAAATCAACATTGTGTATATAAAAAAGTATTTACACTCTAAAATCAATTCTTATTGTTGTATGAAGTCTATCGTACTAAGAGTAAGACAAACTTCATGGAAGTTGTAATCGTTGGTCTCCATAAGTAAACAATGCTCTTAATGAATTCAATCAATGCTAGATCAATCTTAGTAGTAAAGGATAGTAAAACCATCTAAGAATACATATAGCATCACTATTATTTATAATAAATAATATGACAAATTTGTTATTTCATCACATTACTTATGTCACGAAGAAGTTTGAAGGTTAGAAATCACAACTTGACGACATTTTTGCAAATGATAATTTATAAATACAATGCAATAATAAGCTGATAAACTTCCTCTACTGAAATTTATTAAAAGGTAAAGCTAAGAGTTTTGTATAAGCTTGCTTCTTGAAAGGTCTTAGGTCTCTTTCCATACTTTATACAGTGTTGTAAATTTTATAAATAGCAACAACAATAAACTCCTATTTCAGTAAGAGTATTGAAATACTAAATCTTGAACTCTATTAAGAACTCGAAATAGCTTGGCATAAAGATGGAAAGATGTTTTATCTAATGTAGCAGTCATGTTGATAAAAGAAAATCACTAGGACAAATTTATTGATCTTTACGACATGACATTAAAGTACTATCACAGTTGCAAAAGAAAGTAGAAGAAAATGTTACTTTACCTTGTAGTATCCTTGAATTCTATTAAGCAAACTTTTACTCTAGTAGTATATTATGCTAAAAGAAGTATATCTAGATTAACTCCTTAATAAACTCCTGCTGGTTCAAAATTTACTTATCAAGCCTGTAAGATCAAGAATTCCAGGTAAGTTAGCAATCCGTAAGCAAGCCCTTGTTAGAAAGTAACTTCTCATCTACTTGACAAAATCAAACCATCAGTACAGCTAGAAACAACTGAATGCAGATTATTTACATCACATATCAAAATTTAAATAGTATTAACTTATATGTGTCTAATTTAATGGTTACTTTTGTTAATTATTCCATTTTTCTGTTACCCGCTAGCAGTTATCAAACTGCGACTATAGACAGTTTATGTTACATCAAAAGTTTTTAATTTTTGTGAAAATTAGGGGTTTTGACACTGGGTAACTCTACCCATCCTCACTATGGAAGATATCCATCCTTAACTACTCTACCCAACTACAAGTACATTGCACATCCCTTCTCATGTAGCATGCTCCTGCTCTGATACCTTCATGCTAAAAATGGTCTACCACTCACTATGAGAGTGAAAAACTTAAACTCTAATATTACTTGATGCAGAAGAGTCTTTGTTTCTTTCCTTCCTATCCCTATGCATGAGGTATTGGAATCAATAGGCCCTGAAAACATGTAGTTAATGAGTTCCAAAAAAATACTCATACTTACATTTTTATAAACATGAAAATGTGGTCAAATGATACTTTCTATTTTACACAGAAATTTATAATAATAATTTGAGCCTCAATGTGATTCTCTCAAAATATCCTTACACAAGGGTTCTAATAACCTTCAATTCCTCTCTAGGATCCCCACTCAGCTTGTTGTCCTTAGTGTCAGCTAGGTGTTACAATTACTACAAATACTAGTGCTCTATTTCACGCAACCTTCACATGAATTATCCATGCCTATACTCAGTGTATTCCCCTCCATTTTTGGTTTTCTGGTGTATTTCTTATTGATTATGTTCTTTTGTTTATCTCTCTCTCTCTCCCTCATTCTTCTTTGTGTGCTCTCATATGGAGTAGTTTTTATCCTTTCAGTCTGATCGGTTCTCCTCTCTTCTCAACTCCTTCTATTTTCCTTTTCATTGTCTTCCATAGTATTCTTCACTTTTCCACCACCTTACTTCCTTTTGAATTTTACTTCGGCATGAGAAATTCTTGGATCCTCCATTTCTCTTCCTTTCTTTATTGAGAAAGAATTCATGGTGAAATATCAATCTTCACCTAGGAATTGATATAGCATACATGTGTCATCCTTCCTCAATCCCAACATTAACTATTTTATTAAAGTCTTCTTCTAGATTTTTCCCACTCGTTTTCCATATCCATCATTGTCGAGAACTTCTATCGCAATGCAAGTAAATTGAACAACTATTATTACCTAATTTATCTACTATTAAGTGGAGTCATGTTCTCTATCAGGACCCTCTTCATGAGCCTTATATGGGCCATATGGATCAAATGACTATTTTTCTCTCTTAGATATTCACCTATAACTTCTACATGCCATAGGATCTCTTTCTTTAGATCCTCTCTAAGTGAACTCAATTCATTCCCCGTTGAATATGATCCCCAAATTCCATGGGCTGGTACACTATAATACTTCCCTATTAGCCTTTCATCCACTACACTCTAATACATCCTTCTGAGACACTTTTGCATTCAATGTCTAAATACTATACATATGACGTATCACGACTTCTTTTTATTATATTATCTAATACACTTTTTTGGATCTGTCATATCCCTACATTTTGATCACTACAAGTGTTGACCTTTCCTAGAACCAAGGGGGTAAAAAAATGCATTAGATAAATTAACCTAGGATATTTGATTTAAATGTCACTTAGGAGGAATGCACTTGGTATATTAATTGTCATTACATATTATTATGCAATTAATTAGGTGGAAAATAAGTTTCTATTAACACGAGGGCCACTTGGGCAATCCAACTTGTCAAGGAGGAAAATTAGAAACTGTATGAAAAAATCAATCAGATAGGAAAAGGGAAAGTGCCAAAATATATGAAAAAATCAGTCAAATACAAAAGAGGCAACAATTGACAAATGAGGGTGCAGTTTCCTTTTTGGAGTTCAGTCATAAAAATAGGAAAGCCAAGAAAAGCTGTCATAAGGAAAAATAACAACTATGGGTCCAGGAGAGAAAAGTTTCCAAATTGGATGAGGGTATATGAAAGGGAAAAATCTTTATTGTCTTACACATGATAATTTCCTCAAGGATTATGAATTTTTGGCTAGGGTTAGGGTTTAGCAAGTGGTAACTTGCTTAACAATTGATTGACTTGCTCAACAAGTCACCCAGGTTTACTTAAAGACAATTGGAGCTCCATTTATCAGTTTGGATGTTTATTATGTTGATGTTTATGAAGATAATGCTTCTTTGCTGATTTTTGTTCCTCTAATTACTTGGAGATGCGCCCCAAGGTTCTCATTTCCTCTCTCATCTTCCCCTCTTCTACCCTTCTCATTGCAGGTTACATTCAAGTTATCGAGCAACCTCCATGAGTTGATTCAGGATTTGTTAGAATCCTACAAAAATACATTACTATAGATAATATTTCATTAACAGGACCAATATTTTTACATATCTAAGGGTTGAAACCTCCATGCCCTTCCTTGCATTATGTCAATAAAATACATTGTAATGATGCATAATGTTGAAGAGAGTGTTATAGTTAATTGATGAGAGAAATTTTTATTTTATTGGCTTTAATATGATATAATAAACATTCTATAGAAGTTTTATTCCAATATGATTTGAAATGGATGAGATTTACTCATTTTAAGTCAACCTAGTCTAGATTTGCATTGGATGATGACTAGTTTTTCCATTTCTTTCATAAACAGAGTTGTGCTAACCCAAAAAATGATATGTAAGTTCTTATGGGTCACTAATGGACACAATTACCCATATATAACTCTAGAAACACTTTTCATTATTTCTGTAATATCTTCTAGAATCCTCCAATGTGCAGGTTCCCCCTAGGCCAAAACTGCCTTATTTTCCCAAATTGATCCCAAAATATTATGAGCTGTCCCCAAGTGTTAGAAATAGTACATAAAATTATTTTATAACTGAAAATCACCTCTGCAAATCAATTAAGGATTTGTTCGGAAGATGGATGGATATTCCCTAGTTTCACGGTTTGGTGACCCAGGAGCATGAAAGTAAGTTTCCACGGTGCATACTCTGAAATATCATTGCTAATAGATATAAATATATTAGGGTGGTGGATTTACAAATATTCACTCACTATTTATTGATATCCTCTTCCCACTCCGCCTATGCAAAATTTCCATACTCTGTCAGTGCACTGAATGGTAGATTTTGTAACTCAGAAATTTTAATATAAATTTGCAGAATTGATTAATATTCTAATTTGTACATCAGATTGGGATATCGTAGTGGTATCAGAAAAATTTCCTCCACTCTTGTGGATAGAAGGATCTATGTTCACTAATTTTTCAAATCACCAGCGAAAGTTGCAACCATGAGGGTTGTGCCAGTAGTTGAAGATGATGACTTTGATCATTTTGTTGAAGAAGAAGAGGTGATATATCTTAATGATGGGTTGCAAATGTCAAGAAACAAGGATCATTATTTGTATGAACATATGGAGTATTAAGAAATAAATTTTGAAATACCCATGGCTAATCCTAAGAAGGATTTATCAAAGATGATAGATGCAACTGAAAACTTGCCCCACCACTACCAAGAGTATCTTGCCTTCGGGGGGAATATCTGTAGATCCATTCCTTTCAAAGACTATTTTTATTTAAGATTTAGATTTGATCCCAAGGATGTGGTTGATAATTCTTTCAATGGCAGCAAATCTTCAATAGAGGAACCAAGTTATTCCAACTATTTGAGTGAGGAAGAAGAAAGAGAATCCAAAAGAGAACGTGCAGCAAAGAAATTTATTGGTCCAAGCATTCTGAGATTATTTGGGTGTTCTTCTAGTAGATCGTCAAAAAGTGGTAACATACATGAGTACTATTCAAGAGATTAAAGTTTCATCAACTTGCTTGGAGAAGCAAGATCCACTGACAAAACTTCCTTCAAAGTAAAAAGTCATGAACCTTATCAAGAAAGAAACATGTAGTGCTTCTAATGGAAGTATTGATGAGGAAAAAGAAGAATGGCATGTTGGTCTGAATATTCTGGATAGGAAAGATGAAAAATAGGATGAGGGCCAAAATCCATTCTCAATCATGAAAAAGGGAATTTTTTCAGTTATTTCTTCAAGTGATGAAGGAAAAGAAAAGATCCATGAGGTGAAGTGTAAATCACCACAACGTGGTTGCATAAGAGGAGAAGTTGAAGAGGAATGCACTTCAATCTTCTTGGTGGGTGATCTCCATATCACTGCTCAATATGTGGGATTATGTATGGCTGGAGATACCTCTTTTGTATTGGATCCAAAAGATCATTACAAATCAGAGTTGGAGTCATCTCAGGAGCCACATATAGAAGAGGAAAGTAACACCACACCGCTTAGGTGTGAAGCATAATTTTTGGTGGAAGAGAAGGCTACCATAGTGTCTATACAAGAGGAGGATCAAGTGAATCAAATGTGTGATGAAGGTTCTGAATTTTGCAATATTAATTTTCATTTACACCCCACTATCACTATTGTGGAGAGCTATGAGCAACCTAGTCTTGCAGGTGGGCAAGCAACCATAAATATTCATAAAGAGAAGTGCAACTCACAGTAAGAAAATTGCAGAAATGAAGAAGGGGGTGATTTTCCTCAAGAAACCCACTCATTTCCTTGGCCTTTGAAAATGGATGAAAATAAGATTCAAAAGGATTGACACCTTCTCCAAGACACACACTCTGCAGTGGCACATCCATGTTGGATAGCTGCTTCATTTGAAGACCAATCTTCTCTTGAATCCAAGGAGGAGATGTGGAAGGCATTGTTTAAAATACAAGGGCAATTCTTACAATTGATTTCTGATATACCTGATTTGAGTGAGATTTCTGATGTGTTGCATGGATAATCCTTGAAGGATGGAGAATAAATTTGCAAACTCGCACAATAGTTGTTGACCACCCAAGATTCCTTGAAGAGCACTCAATGTGCACTCCAAGAATCCAAGATGGATATAGAGAAACTTCATGAGAAGTTGCAAAGGTATTACCTACCCTCTTACACACCATTCATCCATATTCAGAAGGATGATTTCGTTCTTGAACAAATGGAGGAATCTCATGAGATGGTGGATCATGAGATGCACTTAGATTTTTAGGTGCTTATTAAAATCTATGAGGAAGAGAATATTGGGAAAGCACTCATTGAGGTTGGGGGGAAGGATGGAGTGTTATCCTCTACCAGAAAGATGGCTCACCACATTCAATATGGATCAAAAATTAAAAGTGATTCTTCATCCATTTATTGGGTGGATAGAAACATATTTGGAATGAAGACCTTGGGAGGTAAATTTTTTTATTTCTGCAATAATTTTTTTGTTTTGACTAACATTGTCTTGACATGTGAACATAAACAAAGACTTATTGTGTAGCTATTATATACCTCCCATACACATGCATGTGAGGTCCATTCCAATTTACATGTGCTTGAGGAGTTTGAGGTCAAGCAATATGAAGATCAAGAAGTTGCATGGTTCTTAAGAGATTATAAGTTGCCTCTAAGAAAATGTTGTACAATTTTGGAGGAGGCACATGATCATACTGTCACTCAGAAAACTAATGGAGGAATTTGTGAATCCATTATCCTGATTGATGAGAATTGTAGGGATTTGGCTCACAATTCTTCACCCCACACTTCTATTTCAGCCACATCGTGTGGGGATGAAAATTGGGTGAAAGGATTTTTTTGTTGATGCCACAAGAGGATCATGATACTTCCACTCTTCTAGTTGAGGTATTGATGGTCAAAGCATGTGGTTTGTCAAGTGCATTAGTCATAGATGAATTATTCCCACCTAAATAATTTAGCATTAAAGTTTGTTCGTCCATTGATTGGGTGGATAGACACATGATTGAGATGTGTGCACTGGAGGGTAAACATCTTGCTTGCATCAATGGATACACATTGGACACATCAAAGAAATTGTATGAGAAATGGCATGAGAATGTATGGCTTCTATATGATGCTTTTAGTATACATGGAGGGGCATGGGATAACCTCTTGTGTATTCATAACAACGGTGACATGAGTTTCAGTGCTAGCTTGCACATGGATTTTCATACTTTAGAGAGGTTGAAGATGATTTGGTCTTGCATTAAGGAATTCCATGTTTGGTGGGATAGTTTAAAAAATTTCAGTTTGGTTGATGATTTGATTGCTTCATGCTATGTGAGTATTATTTCCTTAGTGATGAAACTCAAAGCTGTGGGAGATGACCCCCAGACCCTCACTCCCCCTCTCTTTCATCCATTTTCTCTTCTATTGAAGGTGTGGAGTGCTTTATTTCATCCATTGAAGTAATATAAGAGTTATTTTACAGCCTCCAACATGTTTAGGTCAAGATCTAGTGAAGCCCATGCTTCACCTATGCTCTCAGCCCTTCCTGGTTCATGTTTTGGGTCTCCTCCCTATCATTGTGAGACTCTTGATGTAATGGTAAGTGATTATTTTGATATTTGATATATGATACTGATAAATTATATATTTATCTTTGTAAATTTGAAATAATACTGTCCATTAAGTCTGAATACATAGTTTATATGTCAATGCTTAACTAGTCACCAAAATGAGGGATTTGAGCCTCCTACTACAATAATAACTAATTCTTTCCCATGAGTATGAGATTGAATTGTATGATATTATTTAATATGATGTAATAGACTCTTCCAAATTAAATTACCAAGTCTAATACGTTATTTTTCGGAAATCAAGCTTATTTGCACACCCCTGCTAGATTGCTAGCTAATTTTGACTAGTATAGCTCTTATTTGAATTCAGAGAGTTATAGTTAGTAATTTTTTGTTCTGTAAGTTTCCACATATCACTGATAGACACACCTTCTCATATATATGTCCATAACCATTTTTTGTTGGGGTTGTACTTTCTTTTGGGATCCTCCACTGTGTAGGGTTTCACTAGGGCGAAACTGCTGGAAAATCCCAAATTTCTCTGAAACTACTCATAACTTTCCAGAACTTATGAAAAATGTACAAAAATATTTATTATGTTATATTAATGATGTAACAACCCTCTTCCATTTTCCATAAGCCCCTGGTTGAAACATACCTAACTACTCTTCCTAGTTTCACGATTTGACTACCCAGAAGTGTGGTAGTAGGTTTCCGTGGAGCGAACTATGAACCCTAAATGTCGTCAGATATAAATGTGTTAGGGAAGAGGAAATTATATGTCTTAATTGAGTTTGGTTTCTTCCCACTTCTCACTCCTTTTTCCTGCAAAATTTCCTAGAATAATTCCCTAATTTTCCTAGTTCGAGAAGGTTTTATATGAATTAATTCAATTTCCAAACTTTTAATTTAAATTCCTGAATTAAAGAGTGTTCAAATCTGCACACCAGACTTGGGACATCAGAGTGGACTTCTAGTACAGTTGTAGGATTTTCATAAGCTCATTTTCATCCTCTACAATGATAAAATCTTGTTGTTTATACTAATGGGTGGAAGGACATAGATAAAACCATGGGATCCCGACGTTCTTAGGAATGACATAGTTCAAACGGTGGAAACAAAATTTGGGTCCTTACAGAGGAGGCAATGGGATCCAAGAATTATACTCAGTTACCTTAACTAGGTCAGCAATTTTTGTAAAGGAAGTGGTATAAGGGAAATGACTATGATTAGAGTGGTGCAACAGAAACATGGTGGACAAATTTTCAGCACTATGTGGTGCTTCTACTTGAGAAAAAGCAGACTTGGGAGCCGAGGACTATCATATCCCCACGTTTTGATCGCCAAAAGTGTTGACCTTTCCCAGCACCAAGCGGGTCAAAATATGAATTAAATTAATTAACCTAGGATATTTTATTTAAATGTCACTTAGGAGGCATGCACTTGGTGTATTAATTTTCATTAAATATTATTATGCAATTATTTAGGTGCAAACTAAGTTTCTATTAACAGGAGGGCCACTTGGGAAAGCCAACTTGCCTGGGAGGAAAATTAGAAACTGTATGACAAAATCAATCAAACAGGAAAATGAAAAGTGCCAAAATATTTGAGAAAAGAATTCAAATACAAAAGAGGCAACAATTGACAAAGGAGGGTGCATTTTTTTTTTGGAGTTCAGTCATAAAAATAGGAAAGCCAAGAAAAGTTGTCACAAGCAAAAATAACAACTATGTGTCAAGGAAAGCAAAGTTTCCAAATTGGATGAGAGTGTATGAAAGGAAAGCATATTTATTTTTTTACACATGCTAATTTCCTTAAGGAGGGTGAATTTGTGGCTAGGGTTAGGGTTTAGCAAGTGGTAACTTGCTTAACAAGTGATTGACTTGCTCAACAAGTCACCCAAGTTTATTTAAAGACAATTGGAGCTCCATTTCCCAATTTGGATGTTTATTATGTTTAATTTTATGAAGCTAATGCTTCCTTTATGAGTGTTGTGCCTCAAGATCATGGAAAATGTGTGCCAAGGTTCTCATTCCCTCTCTCATCTTCCCCTCTTCTCCCCTTCTCATTGCAGGTTACATTGGAGCTATGGAGCAACCTCTCTAAGTTGATTCAATATTTGTTATCCGCATACAACCATCCATTATTTTATATCATATTTCATTAACAGGTCTAATATTTTTCTATATCTAAGGGTTCAAACCTTGATGCCCTTCCTTTTATTATATCATTAAAATACATTGTAATGATGCATAATGTTGAAGAGAGTGTTATAGTTAATTGATGAGATAAATTTTTACTTTATTGGCTGTAATATGATATCATAAAAATTATATACAATTTTTATTCCAATCTGATTCGAAATGGCTGATATTCACTGATTTTAAGTCAACCTAGTCTACATTTGCATTGGAAAATAACTAGTTTTTCCATTTCTTGCATAAACAGAGTTCTACTCACCCAAAAACTGATCTGTAAGTTCTTTTGGGTCATTGAAATACCCAATTCCCCATATATAACTCTAGAACCTCTTTTTGTTGTGGTCGTACTATCTTTTGGAATCTTGCAATGCGTAAGATCCCCTTAGACCAAAATTGCCTTATTTTCCCAAATTGATTCCAAACTATTATGAGCTGTCCCAAAGTGTTATAAATAGTAAATAACCTTATTTTATGACTGAAAATTACCTATACAAATTAATTAATCCTTTGGTTAGAAGATGGATTGATATTCCCTAGTTTCACGGTTTGGCAACTCGACAGCATGAAAGTAAGTTTCTGTGCCACAGACTCTGAAATATCAAAGGTCCCATATATAAATGTTTTAGGAGAATGGATTTCCAAATATTCACTCACTCTTTACTGATCTCCTCTTCCCACTATGCCTCTACAAAATTTCCCTACCTAAAAACTTGATTTCCGTACTCTGTCAGTGCACTGAATGGTAGATTTTGTAATTCATAAATTTTGATATAAATTTGTAGAATTGATTAATATTCTGATATGTACATCAGATCAGGAAATCACAGTATCTCCCTAGAGATTCTTCCTCATGCAACTTAAATTGTGAACTATAGTACAATGTCCATTAAACCTTTCTCATTAGCCTCACCTTTGATGACTCTATTCCACAACTTGACTATGGAAATATGATATGCTAACATGTGTACCATTAATAATTATCATCCAATTCTCTTCAACTACAACTCCAATCTATCTTTTCAACCTCTCCATCAAACTTTCCTTGATGTACTCTTGGCACAAGTCCACTGGAAGACCTTGATTCCCTGTCTATCAAAGTTCAGCTTTGATGCTTTGAATTGGATGAATATGACCATAAGCGATATGTCAATCAGACACCGATACTTCTTCCTCCATCTCTTCATGTGGGAGAGTAGATTACATCTAATTTTTTGAATGCCAATATTAAAATTGTACTCAAAACACTTGCATGTAACTTCTAATCGAGCTAAAAAATATCTAGATTCACCTCAAAAATGGTGCTGAATATCTATAGCATATTCAGTAACCTATATACTAATTTGAAGAAATAGGAAATTCATTTGAGTGCCATAAATCATAAAATTGTTTTCCTTTTTAATACAATTTCTATGATCCGCTCATTCTTTCATCCGATAATTGGATGGGAATCCTGAATCAAATTTGATTACCAAATCGTCCAACCAATACTAACAATGTATAAACATAGAAATCCATACGATTGAATCTCTTATTAATCGTTAGTCTTACTTAGCAGGTCATTAACTTCGGCTAATAAATAGGTCTCATGGTTATAATTAATATCTATGACTAAATTGACAATCATGACCAACCAATTCCACTTTGCCGGATTTTACAATCCTTTCTGAATATTTTGACATCTGTACATCAGTTGTAGAAATTAAGAACCGTGACGAACCATTCAAAATACACCATGTTGACTTTGACATTCCACAATTAGGAATCATAAGTCATAATGAAATAGCAAATTATAATGAATACACCCCCGACATGCCAATCCCAACTCCTATATTTTGTACGTTGAGAGCCAAAATTTGGAAAGTAAATATACTTTCACTCAAAACACCCCTCACTTTCAAAAGTTGGAGCCGCCACTTCCTCTCTCCTTCATGTCCCTAATGTTGATACGGGTGTGCCACTTATTCCTTGGGATACCACCCCTAACTTGATAGTCATAAGTTGGGGTGTAAACATTTCTCTAACATGCCAAGCCAAATCCCAATATCTGACTTTGGCATCGTAAACACGCATCTACTCTGTATCTGATAGAAACTGCACTTGGTTAACTTTGCGTATAGTTTATTCTCTCTAAGAACATGAAACACAATTATCATGTGTTCATAAGGAATTCATCATTCCTGCAGTACATAAGAATATCATCTAAAAATAAAGACATAAACTTGTCCAAATATATGGTAAATACATTGGTCATGAGGCACATGAATGTGGTCGGTGCTTTGGTGAGACCAAATAGCACCACTGTGAATTCATAATGGCCATATATTTTCTTGAAAGGGGTTTTGTGGATGCTTTCTTCCTTTATCCTCCCCTGACATCAAATCAATTTTTCAAAACACCTTTAATTCCTTCATCTGATCAAACAAGTCATCAATTGTAGGCAATAGGTACTTGTCCTTGACTATCACTTTATTAATATTCCTATATTCAACACATAGACTCAAGGTGCCATATATCCTTTTTAAAAACAACATGGGTGCTCCCCAAGGGGACACATAGGGTCTGATATACTTCATATTCATCAATATCTTATAGATGCATGTTCAATTCTACTAGTTCTGGAGTGCTCATCCTATAAAGAGATTTTGAGACTGGTGCTTCATTTGGCATGAGGTCAATGGTGTATTCAATGTCTCTTTTTGGTGAGAGTCCTCGAACATCATCCAAAAATACATCTTGAAAATATTTAAATAACCGGTATTCTTCTATCCTAGGGCCTCTGTCTTCTAGGGAATCCGATACATGGGATGCATACATATGGAAATATTTATCGCAAAATTTATTTAACTACAAGGTAGATATATTCCTAACTCATACATTCTTGGGAATTCCTTTTACAACTCTTGTCCTCCCCTCTTCATCAAAGCATTAAAAGAATTTTCCATATAAGTCTACCTTGACACTATGTTTTTCAAACCAATCCATACAAATAAGGGGATCATGAGACTCTAGTGGTAGGACATTCAAATTTACTTTGGTGATGATCCCATTCAAATCTACTCATCACCCCATCATCACTTCACCAACTCTTCTCTTTCTGCCAATGGCTAACTAAACTAGCCAACATTGATCATGTTTTGATTTCCTAAGAGAACAATCGTCAACCACTTTTGGAGTAGCATAACTATGATTATATCTTGGATCAATAAAAAAATAAATAGATTGCAGTCTTACCTTTAACCTCCATCATTGGTGCTTGATTATCTTCTTGATTGTTATCCAATGCTACATTAATTCGGGGAGTTTCCCTTACAATATCTCTTTTAAGTTATGCCAACAATGATACAACCTAAACAGACACAACATTGGAGCCACTTGTTTTGATACCACTATGGAATGTCCCTGGTCACCTTTATACTACTTTGTAGAAATGGGGAACTCAAATGACAAATTTATTTTTCCTCAACATAATTCTACCATGCTCCCATTTCTTGATCTACACATAAGATATGATTCATGCATGAATTTTGCTTACCAAATCATCCAACCGATACCAACAATGATGAAACGCAGAATTCCATATGCCAGTGAGTGTTTAATTAATCCTTAATCTTGCTAATCAGTCATAACTTGGCATAATTACCAAGTATGACAGTTATAATTAATACAAATGCTAGATTGGCAATTTGAACCGTCCAATTCCACTTTTCCAACATTTCAAATTATTTCTGACAATTTTAACATATGTACATCAAGAGTAGCAAATTAGAACCCTCATTAACCATTCACAATTATCCATGCAAACTATGGCATTCTGCAATTGTGAATCAAAAGTCAAACTTCATAACAAGCTCTAATGAATACACCCCCGACTTTCTGATCTTGAATGCTAACTTCTGTATGTCAAGAGTTGGAAGTTAGCATGGTGAAGTTGAGTTCTCCCAAAACACCCCTGAATTTTTAAATCCAACTCTTTTGACATAGGGATCCATAATTCGGAACCACCAACTTCACCCCTCCATCACACCACCAATTCCAATATTGCCACCAACTACCCAGTTGAGAGTCGAAATTTGAAACCACCACTTCCACTCTCCTTCATATCTCTGATGCCAATATTGGTGAGCCACTTATGCCTTGGGATACCACCCCCATATCAATTGTTAGAATTTGGGGTGAAAACATTGTTATAACATGCGAACACAAATCTTGATCCCTAACTTTTGCATCACTGAAACTTGTCCAATATGGCCTCAATATTTTTTAATCCACATTGAGCATCCATGCGAATTGTGATTTTGTGCTTCAGATTCAACTTCTCATAGATTACATGAGCAAAAGAACAATTTCTTGGTGTTGAAACAAGCACATGAACCCTTCATCGTTAACCTAGTATCCCATTGACGCCACATCGGCGACCATTGCTTGCTCAATACTTAGCAAAGTTTTCACCTTTTTCTCATGTATTCTGTATTGTGATTTTGGCCATGGAAACATTGCATATTTATTTTTATTTGGAGGTTTCTTCCTTGGTTTATTCAAGAGCATGGCCATGGTGAACTTAGCCTCTAGCTACAACAAGTTTTGACATATTGAATTTAACATAACAACATAAAAAATGGAATTAAATTGTGAATGCATTTCTTGTCCAAGCTAGGTTATTCATTAATTGAATCATAGCAAAACACAATTCAAATTCATGCAACAACTAATGTATTCATCATATGCATAAAAAATAACTATGGTCTAAGCCATGAACTACACTCTATTACATAGTTCAACTTATGATGTCACTCAATTCAATATAAACAGTTAATCATCTGTCGTATAACAATCCTAAGAATTCAAAACAACATAACACTTATGTTTTGAACTAAAATGATCTAAAAGACTAACTACGTCAATGAAACATGTTGATGTATTTGTAACTTTGGAATGTATTCATCTGTATATCTTACATTAGAGGAAATTTGGGGTCTAAAATGGGCCTTATAAGAAAACGTGCCAAAATAAGTTTTTGTGAGTTGGAATTCAAGAACCAATAGAATTTCA
>LPNX010028601.1:130187-210290 GCA_001517045.1 Pseudotsuga menziesii
TCGTACCTCGATGTTTATTTTGGGATGTGTCTGTAATGTATTTGAGTCATGTAATGCCCTGATGTTCCTATCGAGAGTTTCTATAAAATAAACAAGTCATTTCAAGTCATTGTGGGTAACCCTCCTATTGGCCAAGGGTTAAAGTCCCCATACTTGTGGGGCCCTAGGGTTATTAAAATACCATAGAGAAGTTGACCCTAGGTGAGTCATTGTAAGTTTGGGCAATAGTCCCTAGCAATTTGTTAAGGATAAACCTCCTTGTTGGTCGGAGGAGGCAAATTCACCACAAGTTGTGGGGCACTAGGGTTATTAGACAC
Organism: Pseudotsuga menziesii; assembly: GCA_001517045.1. Classification (NCBI taxonomy): domain Eukaryota; kingdom Viridiplantae; phylum Streptophyta; class Pinopsida; order Pinales; family Pinaceae; genus Pseudotsuga; species Pseudotsuga menziesii. The sequence goes on from LPNX010028601.1 coordinate 130,505, forward strand.
TCCTAGAGATGTTGGATCTAGTAAGTAATTGTTAAGTGAGGCTGACATGTTGGAGTGGGTTTCAAGTGAATGAAAGAATATAAATAGAGAGTGATTATTTTTATTTATCACACACACACTCACTCATTGGGGAGCATGAGTGAGAGGAGAAGTTGCCGGGACAAGAGAGAGACTGCTGGTGGTAGGAGATCATCTTTATGTTTTCGGGTTTTACTATTGGTGTTGATTCTATCTCTGAGGAATTTACGAGGTTTTCTCCTTTATGGTTTCCCCAAGGAAAATTCTTTGTGTCTCTTGTCTCTTGTGTTTATTGCTGTGCATGTTATTCTCTCAGTTATAGATCCTAAGATAATGATGCTAGCTTAAATGATAAAAATCTAACATGGTATTAGAGATAACTTGAGAAGAAGACATTGTGCAGCTGCAGAAGCTAGGGATTCTTTATTTTTGGGTCTCTATCCACAATCCATGAACATAATTATGCTAGGATGACTCTACATTGAAGGGCACATCTTTCTATCGAAGAGGAATTCCATTCCAAGCAATTTCAGTTTTTAGTGCAAGAAATTAGGGCTTTCTACAGAAGAAGAATTTTTGAGTGAGCCCAGCATAGGATTGCTCTCCTCATAAAAACCAAAGTTTATAGACCTTGATCAATATTTTTGGTTGGGTGAAACCCTGGGAAAGTCAAACCCTAGTTTGACCCTGAGCTGGAAAAACCCTAAAATACCAAAACTGATAAGTTTTGGTACATTCTGTATATATAGGTTTTGTCGATGGATCAGGAGATGAAAATTATAGAGGCCAAATATTAAATCCTGATTTACACTGTATCCAAAATTCATCCTAAGATTCGCTATATTCTGGGAATTATAATCCCTCCAAGTTAGGGTTCCAACCTCTTCCAGAATTCATCCCTAAAAAGGACACCTGGGGAGAATTGCTATATCTTGGGCTACAGAGATCCAACTGAATTTATGAATATGTTCCAAAAAGGGCATAGACTATAATTTATGGGGTCTGAGTTTTAGACTTAGAAGATGAACTAGTGACACGTGTAGTCTGTACAACTTTGTTGTTCTGAACAGTCCTATAACAGGTCACCTTGGGAAAATGATCATAAGTCCCAATTGGTGAAACCAATTTTGATGAAACCCATTGTATTGAAATAGTAACATGTGAGGCTCACTCAGTATGAAGTTTTAGACATAGAGGAGCAGCAATTTAAGATATACTGCAGAAATAGTAACTGGAATTTCTGCGGAAGAAATTAAAAAACTAAGGATTCCTGTTCCGGGAGCTTCCCTCCACTATTTTTAGAAACGGAGTACATTGAAAAGCTAAACTTGAAGAGATCTATATTTCTATCCAATAAGATTTGAAATATTCCAAGTTTTGAAAATTAGGGTTTCTCTAACAAAGCCTAGACCAGCTAGCACCGAAACTCGGACGGACACCTCAAATCGGTAAGATCTAATATTTTGCTATCTGCATTTGAGGTTCTCATTTCGAAGTGATCTATCACATCAACTTGATGATAAGCTTGGTGAAGTTCACAACTTCCAAGAATGGAAGTATTTGATCTCTCTGAATAAAATGAATTGGACATGTACATGAGTAGATAGGTTCCAGTTCCAGAGGGAGATGAGGCTAAAAGTCTTACACAAGAAGAACTTGGTCAAGGTCAAGAAGATCATTGTGATTCAATCATGGATCACATTGTACCACACGTTTCTTCCATAAAGAAACCACAGATGTTTGATTCCTTGACCAAGCTATTTGAAGGGAAGAACATAAATCATAATATGACTTTGACAAAAGAGTTGAAGAATGTGAAGATCCAGAATGTAGAGACCATGTAGTCATACCTTACAAAGGTCTCTAAAATCAAAGAACAACTTGAAGCGGTAGAAGAAGAAGTGGAGAATGAAGAAGTGGTGATAGCCACCTTGAATGGCCTCCCAGGATCATGGGATTCATTCATTCAAATAATGTGTTCTAGAAGGAAGTGGTTACTTTAAGCAGACTCTGGGAAGAAGAAGAAGCTCGACTCATAAGAGAAGAGAAGATGGGAGCAACTGAAGATCAAGCTCTCACCATCCAAAGAAGATCCCTCAACCAATGAGGAACATGGAGATCTCAACTCTTGAAGAACCTCTTATCCACCTTAGCATTTGGATAAGAAACAATGCTATTATGAATGTAGAAGATGATGAAGGTGAAGGCTCAAGAAGGTGTCTACCCATGAAACAAATAAAGATAAGTATTCAATTGTAATTTCATGATATTGTTTTGTTATGCATTTGTTTATATTCAGTTGATGTGTTATCCATGATATAATTTTTGCATTAATAGCAGTATACTACTAATATGCATGTGATGGGTAAGTAGCTCACGGTACTATACAACTCTCCATTTCTACTTATCTAGAATGAAACCTCTTTGCTGACATATTAGATTAGTGCACAATCTCAATGTTGCCCTGGTAGATATGAAAGGCATCTAGAAAATTTTCCGTGAGATATGGATGACTGTTGTATCAGCTAAAGTAGTTGCATGATCATATATTTATGCATAAGAAAATTCCATTATGAATATTCCTTATGAAATTTTTCTAACCATAAAAATGCAGTTGACTTGTAGGAAATATCGCATACATAATCTCCTACAAGCAAAGAAGGACGAGACTTGTTTCAAAGAACAAGTGATGACAGTTCAAGATGAAGAATAATATGATGAATGGAGTGAAATCATTATTGCAAAACCTTCCAACCATGAAGAAGTAACCAAGAATAATGGGAAGACCAGTTCAAGAAGAACAATGTCTAGGATGTAGTATTGATATGTGAAGGAAATTTCATAGTTCCATCATGCAATAGATGGAAACATCATGGGATATAAGGAAAGATATGTAGCACGAGGCTTCTCACGAAAAGAAGGCATAGATTATGAAGAGACATTTCAGCCAGTGGGAGTTAAAACACATACATGATGAGCTTGATGAATATCTTAACCTTAGCTACAAGGTTGAAAATGAAATTCTATACACTAGATTGATACATAGTATCATAGGAAGCTACTTGTCACTCCAGTACAGAATGTTTCAGTGCATAGAGTACAGAAGACCAAGGGAGTATGATGCTCCACTTTAGAGGGACTGACTACAAGAGATCCTACGTTTGACATTGTACGACAGGATGGAAAAGTTACTGATGACTCTAGGCTTTACTGATAGTAAAGCAGATTCCAACCTTTGCTTCAAGGTTGCAGGTGGAAGACCAATGATGCTCTTGTTATGTGTCGATGCACTATGTTCTAGGCAGGGAGGTGTGGACAAGGGAAGTATGCAGTAGAGATATTGAATAGGTTTAGGATGGTGGACTACATGACCACACCTATGGCATCAAAACTGAATCTATTGAGTGCTACTTCATTAGAGACAGTTGATTCTACAATGTATCGTCAGTTGATTGGGTCCTGGCGAATACGAGACAAAATATTTTCTTTTCTGTGAACACCTTGAGACATGTTCACTTGATGGTTGCAAAGGGTATAGTTGAGTATGGGATCAACTATGATACGAATCAGAAGATTAATCTGGAAGGTTATGTTGATTCAGATTGGGTAGTGCCATTGATAGGAAGAACACTTCAGGATGTTGCTTCAGTATGGGATCAGGTGTGATCTGTTGGTTTAGTAGGAAGCAATCCTGTGTGAAACTGAGTACATCTAGAGCAGAGTATGTTGCAACTTTTTCAGCTAGTTGTGAGGCATTATGGCTACGGAAGCTACTTCCTGATTTATTTGATCTCTAGTTTATGCTACTTGTATACATTGTGACAACCAGAGTTGCATGAAGCTGTCAGAGAATCCAGTGTTCCATTACAATCTGAAGCATATCGAGATCAAGTATCACTATATCAGGGATATGGTGCAGAGGGGAGCCGTGAAGCTCTAATATGTTACGGCAGAGGAACGTATAGCTGATGTGTTGACGAATCCATTAGCTAGGGTGAATTTTGAGTACGTCAGGGAGAATCTTGGTGTTCTCCAGATCGAGGTTTCCTCCAAGGGGAAATGATGAGACCTAGAGCCATTCTGACATGGTGAGAGGATTGGTTCCTTCCATGTCAGATATGAGTGTTGAGCCATTCTGATATGACTATAGGATTGGTTCCTAAATGATCATATATAAGCGCTATTGCCTTTCTTGGAATGGAGTAGCCTGGTGAGGTACCAGGAAAAATCAGTCTAGGACTGAGTGTCGTCTTGATATGACTGTGAGATGTGTTCTCACATGATCATATATGAGTGCATGTCCATTCTGATGTGATAGAGGGATGTGTTCCCACTTGATCATATGTAAGGGCTGATCCATTCTGTCATGGTTAAAGAATTAGGTTCATCCCATGGCAAATGTTAGTGCTGACTATTTTGACTTGGTGTCAGATATAATAGCTACCGCCATTCTTGGAATGGATCTACCCGGTGAGGTACCAGGAATCCTCAGTCTGGGACTAAGAGCCATTCTAATGTGATTGAGGGATGTGCTCCCACATGATCATATGTAAGTGTAGAGCCTTTTCATAGATGATTGTAGGTGTGTCCTATCATGCTGGTGGATGTGAGTGCTAGCCATTCTGACGAGTAGGTCAGATGTAAGGGCTACTGCCTTTCTCTGGGAGAATGGAGGCACTGGGTCAGTTACCAGGTAACTCAGTCTAGGACTAGGGGCCATTCTGATTTGACTATAGGATTGGTTCCTACAAGATCAGATGTGAGTGCATGCCTTTCTGACAAGTAGTTCAGATGTAAGTGATGTGCCTTTCTGATGAGTAGGTGAGATGTAAGTGTTGTGCCTTTCTGACAAGTAGGTCAGATGTAAGTGCTAAGAATTTTCACAAATGATAGTAGTTGTGTCATGTCATGTAGGTGAATGTGAGTGCTGGGCCTTTTTTATGTGATTATAGGATTGGTTCTTATATGATGAGATGTGAGTGTTGGGCATGCCTTTATGACAAGTAGTTCAGATGTAAGTGTGGGACATGCCTTTCTGATGAGTAGGTCAGATGTAAGTGTTGGGCTAGCCATTTTGACTTGGTGTTAGATATAAGTGCTGAAGAATACCTACATGGTGGCTAGGCTTACAACCAACATGAAAAAGGGCTGGCTCTGTAGAACTTCCTGTGATGAGAAGAATCATGAGATAGCACTAGTGATGATGATCCAGATGATATAGAGAAGAATACTTGCACTGATAAATTGTGTCGGGAGAATACGTTCCTAGTTAAGAGGGAGTGTTGATGTATTTGTAACTTTGGAATGTATTCATCCATATATCTTATGTATTGTACGCTGATGTTTATTCCAGAATGTGTCTGTAATGTATTTGAGTCATTTCATGCCCCGCTATTCATACCAGGAATTTCTATAATATAAACAAGTCATGTCAAGTCATTGTGGGTAACCCTCCTATTGGTCAAGGGTTAAAGTCCCCGCAAATGTGAGGCCCTAGGGTTATTAGACTATCCTAGAAAATTTTACCCTAGGTGAGTCATTATAAGTTGGGGCAATAGTCTTCACCATTGTGTTAAGGATAAACCTCCTTGTTGGTCGGAGGAGGAAAAGTCCCCACAAGTTGTGGGGCATTAGGGTTATTAGACACTCCTATAGATGTCGGCTCTATTAAGTAATTTTTAAGTGAATCCAACATGTTAGAGTGGGTTTCAAGTGAAAAAAAAAATATAAATAGAGAGTGAGTCTCTCTATTTATCACACACACACTCACTCATTGGGGCGCATGAGTGAGAGGAGAAGTTGTTGGGACAAGAGAGAGACTGTTGTTGTTAGGAGATTGTCTTTATGTTTTCGGGTTTTACTTTTGGTGGTGATTCTATCTTTGAGGAAGTTGCGGGGTATTCTCCTTTATGGTTTCCTTGAGGAAAATTATTTGTGTCTCTTGTCTCTTGTGTTTATTGCTGTGCATGTTATTCTCTCAGTTAAATATCCTAAGATCATAATGCTAGCTTGAATGATAAAAATATAACAAAACATTCCACCCAATTGTAGGTATTTTTCCAACCTATATTATTTCAGCTGAGAGACCACGGATAAGTTTGGTTGGGTTGTCAACTAAGGATATGTGCACTCAGTCTCTCTCATAGCCCCATACATAGTCACTCATACTAATTTAACAACTTGTTTAGTTTGTAAAATGCATAGGAATATGAGAAAGGTGGATACTAATCCAACGGGATCTTCCATAGAGTTTTAGGAATCTCAGTACATTCCATATAGCTCGTGCACCCCATCACCTCCACTAACATCCCTAGTAAGGTCCCCTTCTCTGCCACATAGTCCCTTGAGTGCTCCTTACCTCAAGACTCTCCTAGGAAAGTATGGATGGTACTTACTACTACGCCTCCAGAGATTCATGCCTTCAGTAGATTCTCTATTCCAAACAAGTTCAATGCTCTCCCCATTTGACTTCTTCTATGGATACAAGGTTTCTAGATGATCGTTGTTAGGTATGCAACACATGAACAACTAAATTTAAAAGTGACTCTTCCTCTTATATGTCCCCCTCCAATATATCCTTGACATGTGGCTTCATTCTTCGGTTCAAGGTTGATCACATGTTGAACTTTGTTGAAGTATATTGTAGCCTAATCAATTCAACCTATGCATGGCGTTGATAACTCAAGATGCACCACCCATGCCCATTAACACAAGATTCAATTCTCAGCTAACTCTTACAGTAGGAATTAAGAGTGGAAAGGACACCTTCATGGGTTCATAAGATGGCACATGGTAGTTAGAGGGTTTACTCTAACATGCCCCCTCACCTTTCCCTAGTGGGTAATGCTCACAACCCCAATATGATTTGTTGTTGTCTCCATAACCATGCTCAGAAATTGTATTTCATATTACAAAAATTTACATGTGGTTACATTACACATGCCTTACTAGCACATTGCTACAAAATGCACATTACTTTAATCTATTACTTGGACATTCAATAGCATGGACCTAGCCTTGAGCTCCATGTTATGAACCATACATCGCATATGCACAATAATCACATGACAAGCCAATATATACAATAGGGGCCCAAATGGGGGCATTACAATCTCCATTTACTGGACTCCATGGATTGATTCCCCTACATCATTATAACCCAACAAAATTATAAAATATAACAAAATCCATAGTACATAAAAATATCCACACATAATCTTGATAATCCTTAACACGTAACCCCTATTAAACTAAACTCTTATCCACTATAACCCTGATATCTGACAAACATAAACACATATGACTCCTAACAACCATAATATCAATCATATGTTTCCACTCACCCGTTTAAGCGTACAATCACTAACCATTGTAATCATTATTATCCTTAACCCAACTTCCTCAATTATAAACCATCTAATTCATAATATTTAATTGTAATAACACATATCATAAATAACATCTAATATAACTATTAACTCTTATACAACTTTAACACCTATAGAATCTAATACCTAGAACACCAATAGGAAAGAGTAATAACATCTTATTCATAACCCAAACTTATATCCTCTAAGACTAAATCCATATAACCACTTTACTCATGTAGAATTTCAATCACAATTCATATAAAATTCACCCTAACACATAAACCTATAATTCTAGCAATAATGCACTTGAAATTAATAATTTATAATTAATTTATCTTGAAAAAATAATTTAATTATTATTTTTATTATTTTCTACAGAAAGTAAAATATAAAACATTGTAATGAATTATTATTTATTAATAGAAAATCTTTAAGGGGGACAAAAGTGGAAATATATGTTAAAGAGTGTTTGATGACCCACAAGAGGAAAATACAAGTGTTTGAAGCCACTGAGTGTGAACTCAAGATGCAGAAGGAATCATCCCCATTCCCCAAAAATCAGGTCACAACTCCTAGTTGAGTGTTAAAGAGCAGGAGGCTCATGAATGACCAAGTCCTAGGAAAAACACTATATAATAGTATGTGCATAAGCAAGGAGGCTAGAATTTTGGATGGGGATGAAATATGAGAATGCAAGAGATGACGCATTGAAGGATTTTACTCCTTTGGTTCGACAAACATGCTTTCTCATTCTGGAGCAAGTAACTTGGCTACTTTGGGAGTTGGTTGGGAGGAACAAATTTTGCACTTTCATTTTTTCAGCAGCAGTGCGAGGTTTTCATCCTATGTTTTAAATTTATAGTATAATGTTTCATTCCAGGTATGGAATGGTTATTGTATCACCTAGTATGAATTTATTAGTTTAGCATTGTTTATATCTTCTACCTGTGTTATGTTTTGATAGATTTTTTAATGATTTACATCTATTTCTTTCCTATGTGATAGAATTAGTTTTAATGTATCTATGTACTATTACCCTTTTATTATTTCCCTACATTTTAAGTTTAATGTGTTAGTATGTATGATAACCATATCTCATAATATTGTTATTATAATCGAAATATCTCATGATTTGGGAAGAGTGAGGAATAATCTCTATTCCATTCCTTAAAACATGAAGATTATACTCTTATATAGTAGAATATATATAACCTGTTTCTTTACATATCTATAATCACTTTAGTATATAATTATAAGAGTTTTTCAATGTACATAACAAATCTTTTATAAATAAATCTATAGTCACATATTTATTTATATTCTTTTAGAAGAGATCTTATACATATAAATCCGTATGTTTAAACCCCTATAGGATAAACATGATTCAATATATCAACAATCCTTTATGGATCCAATTAAACAGTCTTAACTGGATTGTAGATCCAAGTAAGTGGTCGTAATCGAATCAAAGATCCAAATAAATAGTCATAATGCACTCGAATATCCAAAGTAAATAACAACCTTCAGCAGATATATAATAAATGTATAAATAATTCCTTAATGATGTCCTTTAAATAGTCATATTTAGACCAGAGATCCGCTAAGTAAACAAAGTGTGGATACAAGAAAATCAAATCCAAACCAAAATCATAGGCATACACACTAGCTATTGAAACTATGATTCTATATAAAACTAACTCACACAAGTAAACCTTCTCTTTCCATGGAAATAGAGATTTAATAAAAGATTGTAAACATTCCACTAATAAATGCGAACCAAATCCTTGTTGATAAGATACACCTAAACCTATTTTTATTTATAGATCACTCTAGATACAATAATAAATTAAACAAACACCAAGTAAAAAAGAAAAAGAAATGCTTGTAATTCCATCTAATGGATACCATAATTTAAGCTAAGGGTAAGCACATCATAAAGTGGGATAGAATTTTGGATGGGGATGAAATCTGTGAATGTAAGAGATGATGCATTGAATTATTTTACTCTTGTGGTTCAGCGAACATGCTCGGTGGTTCTGGAGCATGTAACTTGGCTACTCTAGGAGTTGGTTGGGAGGAATGGATTTTCCACTTTCATTTTCCCAGCAGTAGTGTTAGGTTTTCATCCTATGTTTATAATTTACAGTAGAATGTTTCATTCTAGGTATGTAATGGTTAATGTAGCACCTATTATGCATTGACTAGTCTAGCATTGTTTATATGTTCTAACTGTGTTATGTTTTGATAGATATTTTAATGATTTACATCTATTTCTTTCCTATGTGACAGAGTTAGTTTTAATGTATCTATGTACTCTTACCCTTTTATTAATTCCCTACTTTGTAAGTTTAATGTGTTAGTATGTAGAATAACCAGATCTCCTAATATTGTTAGTATAATCTAAATATCTCTTGATTTGGGAAGAGTGAGGAATAATCTCTATTCCATTCATTAAAACATCAAGACTTGACTCTTATACAATCAAATATATATAACCTATTTATTTACATATCTAGAATCACTTTAGTATATTATTATAATATTTCATTAATGTACATAACAAATATTTTATAAATAAATCTATAGTCACATAGTTATTTCTATATTTTAGAAGAGATCTTATACAAATAAATCCATATGTGCCGCTTCAAATGCTAAACACTCAAACAAGTTTATAAATTTAAAATCATACTTGACTGCATTACGAATGAAGGCATCCTTAAAAGTATGAATTATCCAACGCGTTCATTTCCGTTAGGAAATCAAGAAATAGCAGCCATTACGTTAAATCAAACAATATACCAACTGAACTTCAAGCAAAATTCATAAGAGAAATCACACTGACCCTACTGTCAGTTCATATCTTATTCATTCAGGTCATATACACTCTTGGAAAGGGGTTAGGATAAGTTCTGAAGCATTGTGGATGTTGCGCAAGCATCGAAGACACCGCGCAAGACAAAGATCACACGATAGGAGGAAGATAGACTAATTTTGATTATTTTGTGTCACTTTTTGTACTTGTTGACCATTTTTTATGGATATTGGTAATTAGTAAGCTAAATCAGTTATGATTTAGCTAGAACTAGACCATGAATCTAAAGGTGCAAGCCTATAAATAGATAGAAGTTTATATGGGGTAAAGGCAATGAAATAAGTCATGAAGAAAGACCATTATCTGAGGATTGATAGATATTTGTATGAGATGAATTCATATTTGTTTTGATCTGTGGGTGATTGCACAGAAGTAATATGATAAGGTATATTTCCATCTGAATCACTATTGTCTTCTTTTATCTTTTCCTATCTTTTTGTTCTTGCAAACTTGGTGAAAAATAGTAAGTGAATCTGAAATATGGCTATCTAATGTGATGTTTAGTATTTATGAATGTTGTTATATTTTTAGATTTACTTCTGGATTAGTAGATCTATTCTAGTATGAATGAATGTTGTGCAATGATGAATGGTTTTTGTTAAAAAAGTTGATCTGATTTGGTTATGGAACTGATAAACTGTCAATTCCCCTAACCCTCTTCTATACTACCAAAACTTGGTTTGGTCAACCCTACCTTGAACATCCAAGGTAAAACCTCATCTGCTCTACAGGTGTTGCTGGAGGGGGTAAAACCTGTCTAGGCAGATGCTCAGGGATAGTGCGGTGAGTCAAGTGTCGACAGTGGGAACCCTTGTCGACTGGGTTTTATTGATTGAGGGTTGAGCCAACAAATAGTTCTGTTTCTAATAACTTGTTTTGAATGAGAGGAGGGGATGTGGCATCCAACATGTCTACAAGATTTTGCTGAAGTAGTGTATTAGAACTTGGGATTGACCATAGACAAGTGCTTGGAGAACTACATCCCCGACGGTTCTCACAAGTATTTTTTTTCTATGAGTTTCCTTTGATACTGTACAAGTGGTTGGTGTAGTTGAAATACATGAAGAAAAATTTTGAAGGAGGAGAGTCAACCTCTTGGACCCCTAAATTAATCAAGGAGCTACAAGAAACTAACAATCAGGCATTAAGAGCTATTGAGGTATTGCTCGATAGTATCCTTGAGGGATATATCACTAAATTTTTCATTGACACTACCAAATCCTACAGCAAAGAAGAGCAGGAATGCTTCAACAAAACCATAGGTAGGTTCTTATTGCCTTTATATTTTTTAATTAAAATGTTGATTTACGAGAAGGGCATACTGAAAATGAACCCAGAGTAGTAAAACACTATGTGCAGAGGTGGTGGATGTCGTGGCTAAAGGGGAGAGACAAATGGGAAGGTAATGTTGATGTATCTGTAACTTTGAAACGTATTCACTTGTATATCTTATGTATTGTATCCCGTTGTTTATATCAGGATGTATTTGTAATGTAATTGAGTCATGTCATGGCCCGATGTTCCTATCGAGAGATTCAGTAATGTAAACAAGTGATGCAAAGTCATAGAGTGTAACCCTCCTTATTGTTCAAGGGTTAAAGTTCCCATAGTTGTGGGGCCCTAGGGTTATTAAAATCTCCTAGAGAAGTCGACCCTTGTGAGTTACTGTCAAGTCGGGAATTACTATGCATAGAGAGGGAGCATGTCTATTTAACACACATTCACTCACACTCAGTTGTAGCACATAACTGAGAGAGAAATATGAAGCTAGTACAAGAGAGAGAGAGAGACGACTGCTGTTGGGAGATCATCTTACTGTATTTGGGTTTTATTTTTGGTGCTAATTCTATCTTTGAGGAAGTTGTGGGATTTTCTCCTTTATAGTTTTCTTCAGGAAAATCTTTTTGTTCATTGTCTCTTGTGATTGATTGTTGTGCTTGTTATTCTCTTAGATAAGATCCTAATATTATATAGCTTAAATGTTAAAAATATAACATGGTATCAGAAATAACTTGAAAAGAAGACACTGTGCAACTACTGAGGCTAGGGATTCCTATTTTTTGTTTCTCACTGCACGTATTTTAAGCAAAAGGAGGATAGGCTAACTCTCCTCTCTAAAGCGCATATTTCTATTGAATTAGAATCTGATTCTGAGCATTTTAAGTTTTTGACCTGACACTAGTGCAATAAATTAGGGCTTTCCATAGAAGTGGAATTTTTTATTGAGCCCAAGCCTGGATTGATCTCCTCCCCAAAATTGAAGTTTAGAGATCAAGATCAAATTTTTTGGTTGGGTAGAACTCTGGGAAAGTCAAACCCTAATATGCACCTGAACCAAAAAACTAGGTCTGCAGAAATTTAGCTCCAGATCAAGTTCCAACATCTCAACCTAGATCTCCGTAGTCCTTGAAGAAAATGAGTTGGAATCTTACATCAATGAAGAGGTTCCAGTTCCAGATGAAGATAAGGCTAAGGCCTTACACAAGAATAAATTCGTCATAGCTAAGAGGATTATTTCTTATTCAATCAAGGCCCACCTCATACCACAGGTGTCCTCCCTATTGCATGGGACTATTTCATTCAAGGGATCTGTGCCAAAAAGAAGCTAGTCAAGTTTAACAGAGTGTGGGAGGAATGCTAACAAGAAGAAGCTTGAATATTAGCATGATAAGAAAAGATGGGAAGTGAAGATCAAGCTCTTAGAGTACAATCCAAGAAAAGTAGAACATACCATCACAAACATAAGCACTCTCGCAAGAATAAAAAATAGTAGAAAGTCTAACAAATATTTGTCTAAGTACATTTGCTATACATGTGATGAAAGAGGACACCTTCTAAGATATTGTCCTAGAAACAAAGATAGATCTCACAAGAGGAAGGGAAATAAGAAAAGGCATCATGCTCATGCTGCAGAAAATGATGATCCTTCCAAAAAGAGAATAAAAAAGACAGTGATGAAGAATATGTTTTCATTTCTGCTCTCACAAGAAACATCACAGATGGAATCAATGATTGGCTTATAGAAAATGGGGCTTCCAAACACATGACAAGATTCAAAGAATCATTTGTGAAATTATCAGAACATGAATCACCCCACAAGGTGGAACTTGGGGATGACTACTAGTATCCAATAAAAGGTAGTGGATAATCCTCCTACAAATTAGACTCTGGAAAGTCTATGAAAATGAAGGATGTCCTATTTGTACCAGGACTAAAGAAGAATATTCTTTTTAGATCTGCATTATATGAAAAAGGCATAAGATTTTCATTTATAGATGGCCAAGTAATAATGTGGCCAAAAGGAAACACTATTGACCATGCAATAATAATTGGAGAACAAGAGGGAGGACTATACAGATTAAAGGGCCAACCAGAGCAAGCTTTGGTTCATGAATCAATAGAACCAAATAAACTTTGGCATAGAGGGATTCCACATGTGCACTATAGGGAACTACCACTTGCAATAAAATTTGTTGAAGGTCTTCCAAAAATACAAGAAAAGCATAAAGGAGTATGGAAGGGATGTGCAAAAGGAAATAACACATAGAAGACATTTACAAGTAGCGAAAAAAAAGGGTAAAGGAATCTTGGAAATAATTTACTCCGATGTATGCGGTCCGATGTCATCTAGTTTATTAAGCGGGTATGTATACTATGTTTATGTCATTGATGATTTTTCTAGGAAGACATGGGTATTCTCCATGAAGAACAAAGACTAAGTATTCAGAAAGCTCAAGGAATTCAAAGCCTTGATTGAAAACTACATAGAGAAGAATATCAAGATTTTCTAATGAGACAATGGTGGAGAATTCACATCAAATGAATTCAAGGAATTATGAAAAGATTCAGGGATTAAGAGGGATTTGACCACTCCATATAATCCACAAAAAAATGGGTTTGCACAAAGGAAGAATAGAACGATAATGGAAGCTCCAACGGAAATGCTTCATGATCAACATCTTCCCATGCATCTATGGGAAGAAGCGGCTAGAACAACTATGTATGTACAAAACCGTACTCCACATATAGTACTCAAGAACAAGACACCTGAAGAAGTGTTTTTTGGAAAGAAACCAGATGTCAACCATCTAAGAATATTTGGCTATGCATTGTACATACACATTCTGAAAGAAAATAGGAGAAAGTTATATCCTTCAAGAAGGAAGGGTATATTTGTGCGATACTTTGAAAGCTCAAAGGCTTATAGAATATACTTCCCAGGATTCTAGAAGATCAACATGAGCTGGGACATAACATTTAACAAAGACTTAGCTTACAAAAAATCTAGAAAGAGACCCACTGAAGAACATGAAGAAACAAAAGTACCCATAATTCAAGACACGGCCATGAAGGAAGCAATTCTAGAAGAAGATCAAGAAATAGAAGAACCTCAAGAACATGTAGATCCACCTTAGGAGAAGAATCCTCACGAGAGGAAACCTGCTTGGGTATGAGAGGCTATACAAGGTGCAAAAAGATATCGGACTGTAGAAGAGATACAGAGAGAGAGGAAAAACCAGGTCCTTCTCGGGCTATGTAGCCCTATTATGTGACTTCATTGATAAAGAACCTTCCAACTATGAAGAAGCGGTAGAAAAGAAAGAATGGAAGGATTCTATGATCGAAGAGTATCAATCGATCATGAAGAATGATGTTTGGGATGTTGTCCCAAGATGAAAGGGGAAGTATGTTGTAACTTCCAAATGGATCTCTAAGATCAAGCATGCTACATATGGTAGAATAGAGAAATATAAAGCAATATTTGTGTCTCATGGTTTCTCCCAGAAAGAAGGAATATATTATAAAGAAACCCTTGCACCTGTAGCCAGATATACTTCCATCAGATTAGTACTTTCTTTAGTTGTAGTAATGAAGTGGAAAGTACACCAAATGGATGTCAAGAAAGCTTTCTTGAATGGTGTAGTAGAAGAGGAAGTATATGTGGAGCAGCCACATAGTTTTGAGACACATGACAGAGAAACTCATGTGTGTAAGTTAAAGTAGATTCCGACCTTTACTACAAGGTTGAAGAATGGAACCCAGTGATAATCCTACTGTATGAGATGATTTGTTCGTGATAGGCGAGGATGCGTTGATTGCTGATACGAAGAGGAAGCTTGTTGCCGAGTTCGAAATGAAGGACTTGGGTATGATGCACTACTTTATAGACATGGAGGTGTGGTAGAATGCAGATGGAATTTCTTTGGGCCAAGGGAAGTATGCAGTAGAGATTCTGAAGAGGTTTGGGATGATGGACTACAAGTCCATTACCACACATATGCAATCGAACCTGAATATACTGAGTGATGCTTCATCAGAATCGGTTGATGCTACAATGTATCGTCAGATGATTAGGTCCTTGATGTACCTGATGAGTACGAGACCAGATATTTGCTTTGCTGTGAACACATTGAGCTAGTTCCTAATGGATTCAAGACATGTTCACTTGATTGCTACAAAGCATATTCTGAGGTACCTGAAGCGTACAGTTGATTATGGGATCAAGTATGAGGTGAATCATGAAGGTTAACCTAGAAGGTTATGTGGATTCAAATTGGGAAGGTAGTGCCATTGATATAAATAGCACTTCAACATGTTGCTTCAGTATGGGATCAGGTGTGATCTCATGGTTTAGCAAGAAGCAATCCTGTGTGGCACTGAGTACAACTAAAGCAGAGTATGTTGCAGCTTGTTTGGCTATTTGCGAGGCAGTGTAGCTAAAAAATATAGAGTCTAATTTATTTGATCTTCATATGGATACTACTTGTATATATTGTGACAACCAGAGTTGTGTGAAGCTATAGGAGAACCTAGTGTTCTATGAAAATTCGAAGAATATTGAGATCAAATATCACTATATCAAGGATATGTTGTAGAGAGGAGTAGTGAAGCTCCAATATGTTGCGACAGATGAGAATATAGCTAATGTACTGACCAAACCATTAGCCAGAGTGAAGTTTGAATACCTCAGAGAAAAGCTTGGAGTTCTCCATATTGAGGTTCCCTCCAAAGGGGATTGGTGAGTCCGTTGGACTTTTTGACATGGTGGAACGTTGAGCTTCAAATGATTATATGTAAGTGCATAGATGCTCTGATGTGATTTTTGGTTGTGTTACCACATGATCAGTGCATAGATTTTCTGATGTGGTTGTGGGATGTGTTCCCACATGATTAGTGTAGAGCCATTCTGATGTGATTGAGGGATGTGTTCCTACATGATCAGATGTAAGTATAGAGATATTCTGATGTGATTATGAAATGTGATCACACATGATCAGTGTAGAGCCATTCTGATGTGATTGAGGGATGTGTTCCCAGATGATTAGATGTAAGTGCGAAGATATTCTGACGTGATTGTGGTATGTGTTCCCACATGATCAGTGTAGAGCCATTATGATGTAATTGAGGGATGTGTTACCCCATGATCAGATATAAGTGTAGATCCATTCTGATGTGTTTGCACATGATCATATGTAAGCGCAGATCCTTTCTAACAAGATGAGGTCAGATGTAAGTGCAGAGCCTTTCTGACAAGATGAGGTCGGATGTAAGCACAGGGCCTTTCTGAAAAGATGAGGTTAGATGTAAGTGTAGAGCATTTCTAACAAGAAGAGGTTGGATGTAAGTGCAGAGCTTTTCTGACAAGATGAGGTTGGATGTAACTACAGATCCTTTCTGACAAGATGAGGTTGGTTGTAAGTACAGAGCCTTTCTGACAATATGAGGTTAGATGTAAGTGCAGATCCTTTCTGACAAGATGAGGTCAGCTGTGAGTGCCGAGCCTTTCTGACATGGGTGTTGGATGTGTTACTCCCATGGTAAGATGTGAGTGTTGGGCGTGCCTTTCTGACATGGTTCTTGGATGTGTTCCTCCCATGGTCAGATGTAAGTGCTTGGTGGGACTTTTCAACATGGTTCATTCCATGGTCAGATATAAGTGTTGAAGATGATGAAGACCTACATGAAGGCTAGGCCTACAACCAACATGAAAAAGGGATGGCTCTGTAGAACTTCCTATGATGAGTAGAATTTAGATAGCACCAGTGATGATCTAGACTTGATGATGATTCTGTGATGCTCTAGATCAAGTGATGATCTAGACTTGATGATGATCCAGTGATGATCCATATCTAGTGATGATTCAGACTTGATGAAGATGCCTTGATGATGATCCAAATGATACACAGAAGAAGAACTGTGTTGATAAATTGTGTCAAGAGAATACCTTCCTAGTTAAGAGGAAGTGTTGATGTATTTGCAACTTCAGAATGTATTCACTTGTATATCTTATGTATTGTACCCCGATGTTTATATCGGGATGTATCTGTAATGTAATTGAGTCATGTCATGCCTCGATTTTCCTATTGGGAGATTAAATAATGTAAATAAGTCGTATAAAGTCATAGAGTGTAACCCTCCTTATTTTTCAAGGGTTAAAGTACTCGTAGTTGAGGGGCCCTAGTGTTATTAGACTCTCCTAGAGAATTTGTCCCTAGTGAGTTATTGTCAAGTCGGTAATTAGTATAAATAGACAGGGAGCCTCTTTATTTAACAAAAATTCACTCACACTCAATTTTAGCACATAACTAAGAGAGAAAGAAGAAGCTGGGTCAAGAGAGAGAGAGAGACTACTGCTGTCGGGAGATCATCTTACTATCTTTGGGTTTTACTTTTGGTGTTGATTCTATCTCTAAGGAAGTTGCATGGTTTTCTCCTTTATGGTTTTCTTGAGGAAAATATTTGTGTTCATTGTCTCTTGTGATTGATTGTTGTGCTTGTTATTATCTCATATAAGATCCTAAGATCATATATCTTTAAATGTTAAAAATCTAACAGGTAAGGGGTAGATGGGTGCAAGTTTCGATGAGAATTTGAGGGAATCTGAGGAAGAGAGTGGTTTTATGATGGGAGGAGCAAGGTTTCAAGTTGAAAAGACAGAGGACAGGGGAAGGTCCTAGTCGGATCAAAACAAAAAATCATTAAGGACAAACACACAGGAAGAAGCAAACCTACAATGACGAAGAGGGCGAGTAGACCCAAACTACGCCCAGAGTAGCAGGAAGATCAAACCTCAACATCACTATGCCCATGCCTCCTTGCACTATCCCAAAATTGGGAAGAAACATGAATTCTACATCAACTTATCCAACTTATCAACAATAGTCTAGTAGTGGATCAATGCTTGTAGGAAGAAGGCCGAGGATGGAAGGAGATGACACTAAATTTCCTTTGTTTCATGGGTATGGGACTAGTGATCCCAAGTAGCACTAATTGCTTTGCGAGGAGGTGTGGACATTTCGACAGACCACTGATGGTGATGTCAAGAAAGGCCAGTTGGAGACTACCATGTAGGGTTGTGCACTAGATTTCTTCATGAAATTCATTCAGGTTCCTATGGGGATTCCTGATAAAACATTAGACAACATCTGACAGGGACTAATCAATGAGTTCTTAAAGCCTAAGTATGAGGCTCAATATATTGATAAATTGAAAGAGATCAACTAGTTTCCTAATGAGATAATGTGGGACTTTGACTATATGTTCAAGACATTGATGGAATGAGTTTGCTTTGAGATGAGTGATGTCCAGCATAAACAATGGTTTATTACAGCTACGGTACCTCATATTCAACAACCATTGATGCAACATAGGATCAAAACAAAGAGTGAGGATCTACAGATTGTGATGCAGTTGGAAGGTTCGCTAGTTGGAGAGATTGTAGTTTCCATGAATCAAATCTAGGCGCAACTAGAAAATCTAACAATCTAGTTACAAGAGATGAAGAAGGCAAAGGAATATCATGATGATATTTGTTGTACTTGGTGTCATGCACACGGGCACACCAAGGATAGCTGCCCTAGTTTATGAAATGATCTAGTTTTAGGAGCACCAAATCCATTAAGTTTCAACAGCATACCAGGGTGTCTCATATGGAAAGTTTATGGGAACCGGTAAGAGGAGTGTAGCTACATGCAAAAAATGGTGTCAAAACCAGCCAATCTATATTGTTATTTTTTTTAATTTGTGGCCCATGAAGACAAACATTGCTGGGAATACAATCTGTTGCAGGAGAAGGCATATGATTCATAATTGGTGAAGGGTGAAGATCCTCATGGCATAAAACATCCATAGATTCAAATTCAAGTAGTAAATGCTCGACTACAGCATACTCCTCCCCCGCAAATGAAATTTATACCCTCACAATAGCAACGATAGTTAACACCACAACAACAATTTGTGCCATAGCCACAGTAAATTCAAATGATGATTCCTTAGATGTAGTCATAGTATGTTCAAGCGTCTTATTATGTTCAGTAGTAGCCAAATCCCATGCCACAACAAATGTCTCAACCATAGTACCAACCACAAGGAGGATTCTGAATAAGAGAAGAAGGCTTTAGACGAGAAGGAGGATGAGGTCGTGGATCAGTCTAGTGCTACAATTTTGGGGTATTTGGGCACTATCATAGGAATTAACCACACTTTCAATACTCATCTACATATTGTGCAAAAATTGATCACACAGTCAAAAAATACCCACAACTAATTACGAGATGGCATACTGGGAATGTTCCTTAGTTGTAGAGCCTAAATCAGGCATGGAATCAAAATCAACTGCAAAAAAAGAACCAGTTACAACTGGTGAATCAATTCTTGATCTAGAATCAAACTATGGACCAACCGATGAACCCCTCGCTTAACAAAAATCTACTGTTGACTCAGATTCGCCCGATGAAACAGAATCAAGGACTAACGGTAGTGACGATCTCAGTAGAGCCCAGAAAAATAGATGTTGATGTTTTCATTGTCATCTGAGCATGAGCCATGACAGGAGGAGATGGGACCTACCCACAAATTCAATTGGCTATATAGAAGAGGAAGTCGTTCGATATCGCAATGGAAAAAGAGACATTTCTTGGACAACAAGACACAATGGGAAGAAATATTGGTAAGTCACTTGTCATTGAAATTCCTTCCACTTTTGATTCTACATTAGAGGTAGGACGATCGCGATGGCATCATACCTTGTAGAAACTCTTTGAGAGTTTTCTATCACTAGCAAATTACCGAGACACTTTTGCTGTGATTGAAAATATGTTGCATCGCCTGGGAAAAGAATCCATGGTGAACTCTTTACATAAGAAAAACATAGGAAAGGAGATGTGCATGAATATTCAGATTGGAGACTATGAAGTCGACTCAGTCATTCTGGATCTAGACTTGGATGTAAACATCTTAACAAAGCAGACATGGGAAAACATGGGGCAGTTGACATTAGCATGGTCCCCAGTACAGTTGCGAATAGCCAATTAGGCAAAGGTGCAACCAATTGGACGGGCATCCAATATGGTCGTAGTTGTTGAAGGTATGAGGACTCATGCTAATTTTGATGTAATCGAGGTTGTTAATGGTGACATATCTTACCCCGCTCTTCTAGGGGTTGAGTGAGCCAATGATAACATTGCATTTATTAACTTCAAGAAAAGGATGATGAATTTCGAGAACTATGCTATTCGGGTCATTGTGCCTATGGACCCTGATGAAGGCCAAAAATACATTGAACCAGTAAACGATGAAGTTTTTAGGGGATGGAATAATGCCTACAATATCTATGAATATTATGTGCACCCCACAACCCATGAAGAACTCTATTGGCACAATGCTAGTTCTGCAACTTCTTATTCTGAGGATGCAGTGGAAAACTGGAAAAATTGGATGCATGAGGTGTCCTTTAGGAAGTGTGCCTTAATCCCATAGTCATTGCGCCATGTTGTGGCTGAGATTATGGAATTACTATTCTATGAAGGGATTCCTAAAATATCTACATTCTTAATGGAATTTAAAGAAAATGTCTTGAAACCAGAGTGACTACTGGCACTAGAGGAAGCACTGAAGGCTACTCCAATGTTCTGGTGGGAAACTCAGAAAAAGACAATTACTGGATGGACCCAATGTTGACGATTGATGGCAATTCACTTTGATAATGCAGAGGCATACCATGCTAGGAGGTATGATGGATGAAATAACCCCAGCAACCATTTTACGGAATGCCAAACATTGTTGGCATTGCGACCAAAGGATGAATGCATACATTCCTTTGTTCACACCCTGGATGAAATTCCAAGGTCATGGTACATATCAGTAGAGTTGTGCAGAGAAATAATTACTTGGGAGGAGCTATCAGTTTACTTTTCATAGACCTTTAATTTCACAAATACAAATCCATATGTCAACAATGCATTACAGATTATCTAGGATGTGGTATTGAAGGTGGTTCAGGTTGCATATCCTATCAGTCTACATGCACACTATCATCTACAATCCATGATGGAATGCTACAATGTGTCTAGTGAACTTGAAGATGACAATGATTTGCACCAATGATATCATTGTATTTTTTAAATTCAAGAAGAGGATGATGATTTTCAAGAACCAAGATATTTGAGTCATTGTGCCTATGGACCCTGATGAAGGTTGACAATACATTGAACCAGTAAAAGATGAAGTTTTCAGGGAATGGGATCATGCCTACAATATCTATGAAGATTATGTTCGCCCCACAACCAATGGAGAACTCAGTTGGAAAAGTGCTAGTTCTACGATTTCTGATTTTAAGGATGCGCTGGAAAACTGGCAAAATCAGATGCATGAGGTGTCCTTTAGGAAGTGTGGCTTAATCACATAGTCATTGCGCCATGTTGTGATTGAGATTGTGGAATTACCAGTCTATGAATGGCTTCTTGAACTTTCTATATTCTTAATGGGATTTGACGAAAAGGTCTCGGAACCATAGTGACTACTGGAACTAGAGGAAGCACTGAAGGCTACTCCAATGTGCTGGTGGGAAACTCACAAAAAGGAAATTACTTGATGGGCCCAGTGTCAACGCTTGACGATAGTTATCTTTGGTGATGCAGAGGCATACCATGTTGGGAGGTATGATGGACAAAATGACCCTAGCAACCATTTGATGGAATCCCAAACATTGTTGGCATTGCAACCAAAGGATGAATGGGTCCATGCCTTTGTTCACACCATGGATGAAATGTCGAGGTCATGGTACATATCAGCAGAGATGCACAAAGAAATACCTACTTGGGAGGATCTAACTATTTTATTTGCATACACCTTTAGTTTCAAAGATACCAATCCAGATGTCAACAATGCACTACACATCATCTACGATGTGGTGTTGAAGTTGGTTGCGGTTAGATATCCCATCGATACACATGTGCACTGTCATATGCAGTCCATGATGGAATGTTACAATGTGTCTGGAGAACCTGAAGATGATGATTCCCTGCGCCAATGATCGAATGGGCCAATGACAGAAATCTGGTTATTAACTTTAAGAAGAGGATGATGACTTTCAAGAAACAAGATATTTCATTCATTACCCCTATGGACCCTGATGAAGGCAGATGACACATTGAACCAGTAAAACTTGAATTTTTAGAGGGATGGAATCATGCCTACAATATCTTTGAATATTATTTTCACCACACAATAGATGAAGAACTTGGTTTCCACAAAGCTAGTTCGGTGACTTCTGATTTTTATGATGCACTGGAAAACTAGAAAAAATGGATGCATGAGGTGCCCTCTAGGAAGTGCAGCTTAATAACGCAGTCATTGTGCCATGTTGTTATTGAGATTGTGGAATTAATAGTCTATGAAGGGTTTGCTGAAATTTCTACATTCTTAATGGAATTAGAAGAAAAGGTTTTGGAACCACATCGACTAGGGGCACTAGAGGAAGCACTAAAGGATACTCCTGCACGCTAGTGGTAAAATCATAAAAATACAATTACTAGATGGGTCCAGTGTCGATGATTGATGATAGTTCACTTTGGTTATGCTGAGGAATACCATGCTAGGAGGTATGATGGACGGAATGAACCTAGGGGGCCATTTGATGGAATGCCAAACATTCAATGGAATTGTGACCAAAGGATGAATGGGTCCATTCCTTTGTTCACACCTTGGATGAAATGCTGAGGTCATGGTACATATCAAAACAGATGCATAGAGAAATACCTACTTGGGAGGAGTTGGTTGTTTTCTTTGAGTAGACCTTTAGTTTTGTAGATACCAATCCAAATGTCAATAATGTACTACGGATCATCCGAGATGTGTTATTGAAGGTGGTTCTGGTTGCATATTGTGTTGATCCACATGCACAATGTCATCTATAGTCCATGATGGAATGTTACAACGTATTTAGAGATCCTGAAGAAGATGAAGAGGTGCAGAATATTAATATTCCTAAGACAGAGGGAAGTAGGGATGTCACAGTTCCATATGTACCAACTGATCCCATGAGTGAGACCTTGAGGATTAGAAAGGTTAACATTGGGATAAAAGAGAACCCAAAGTTTTCTAGTGTTGGGAACTATTGGAAATAGGAGACCATGGAAAGAATCATGGACCTTCTACATGAACTCTAAGATATATTTTGGACTAGGTTATCACAAATGAAGGGAATACTTAGTGATCATGAAGAAATCAAGATCCTGCTAAAACCAGATTGAAAACCAGTGCGACAGAGACCATATCCCTTAAATCCTTGGTACAAAGAAAGAGTCAAGGCTGAAATCGATCGGATGCTAGAGTCTAGAACCATTGAGCCAATAGAAGAGTCATAATGGATCAGTTCAATGGTGGTTCAGGATAAGAAGATGGGTGAATTTCATAACTGTGTCGATTTACGGAAGCTAAATGATGCCTATTTGCATGACCCGTTTCCGACCCCATTCACAGGTGAAGTGCTTGAAGGAGTAGGAAGTTAGGAAATGTATTCCTTTATAGATAAATTTTCTAGGTATCAATAGATCATAATCACAAAGGAAGATTGACATAAGACAACATTTGTGTAATAACCCAAAATTTCATAAAAATTTTAAAATTTTTAAACTGACATAAAATGTCTTAAGTAGCAGCTAAGTAACTACTAACAGTTAGTGGAAAATGAAATAGTTTATAAAAGGTTAAGGGTTTGTTTCATTAAAAGAATATGTAACTAAAGGATGTAATTCTAAACACCTATGTTAATTCTATTAATGACTTAACATCTTTAATTTCAACAGAGTTAGAAAAAAGGACTTGCATTTAGTTGCTGCTAGATATAGTGATGATTTACTTTTGTAAGGTAGGTAAGAGATCTTGTTTGAGATTCAGGATTACGTAGCATTCTACTAACTCAAATGGACTGCTGGTTCTTACAGGTTTAGCAGGTAAGCATAAGATCCTATAGTTGTTTATTTTAAATTGCGTCGAGAAAAGTACTTTCGTAGCATGTTAAGATGCTAGTATAAGAAAAGGTTAAATAAGCTGCTAGTCTTCGAGGAGGTAAAATGAATTCTATTTCATTGTTCTAAATCTATGAAAGTATTTATAACTAATGACATATTGAATTTTCATCAAAAACATAATCAATGTTTTAAAAAACAAGACTAAGTTCTTACCAAGGTTCCTTCAGTCGTATGATAATTATCTATCAAAATTTTATAGTACATGGTTAGTTTTGTTGTGTTTACAGTAGTGGTTATTTATAAATTAAAATAGAGAGCATAGAGCTCATGGTTTTGGATAAAATTTACTTTGACTAATTAGTGATCTCACATCTATTTTACTTCAATACTCAATGTGTCCTTCTCTTTAAGAATGAACATGTTCCTATGTTTTTCAGTTGTAAAATTAATAATGAGTTATTAGACTCTCTCAGAGAAATTCCCCAATAATGCTAGTCTTCAGTTTCTTGAATACCTCTCATTTAACAACATCTGTTAGATTTTTACATTAATCTAGCATTATGTTAGGATCTTGTTGCACTTGCAACCTTTTCCCAAATTTCTGGAAATTTTGGACCCTCCTTTTTTATTTTGTTTGCCCCACTCTGCTACGTGTTTGGACTATTTGAGGCCTGTTTCTTGCTATTCAAGATTTCGTTTGAGTCTGTGCATGGTTTTTGGACTGTAAGGCTTAGCATTTTACTATGTTTGTCGTTGAGGTATGAGATGGAATTGTTATTTGTCATTTTTTGAAGGTCAACCCACGTTTCATTACTGGAAAATAGAACTTGTTTTTTATCTTGCCGGAAGGTGTTATGATTTTGATTGGAGGCTGCAAGCTAATTGAGTTTCACTGTTGCAGCCCACGAATAGACTAATCGCCCATCAGAATGTTTGTCCTATCACCAGTATCCTATTCATTGTTTCTCCGATGATGAATAGCCTGGGGATTTTCTGGACTATAAGACTCCCGCCGTTGCGGCTGTACAATGCTCTAACTATCCAAGGCCTCAGTAAGTCCCGCCATGATATTTTATTGCACCGAGTTTGATGTGTATTCTGGAACCCCTACACTATTAGACTTCCACCATTGCAGCTTTACAATGCACTAATTGTCTGAAATCTAGTCTTTCGATCTGCCAATGGGGTTTTTTTATATGCACATTTCTAAATCATTTTCCTGCTGGTTGTCCTGAGCTCGTCACTTTTTTCATGGAGGACCATCATGTTTTGTATTTTCGGGTTGATGTTATATGAGAAGGCCCACTCTATTTTCCTTTTCTATCAGTTTTCATTTGATTGGTATTATGTTTATATTTATTGAAGATAATGAGAATAACCGACAAATTTTCATTTGATCACAGACAGACATGGGAGTTTTTGCTCAGATCCCTTTGAAGATTATTGTGGTGAAGAAGATGCAGTTGGAGGACAAAGAAGGATAAAAAAAAGCATAAGGCAACAGAGTTGTTGCTAGAGGAAAATAAAATAATAAGGGTCTGACAAGGGACCAATGAATGGTAGAATTTAATCATTAAAGAGCAAGGGCCCTGGTTTGGGTGTTTCATCGGTTACCTAGCGGTATTCGTTTTTATTAAAGTATTTATTTAAAATGTAACATGGAATCATGAGCATTGCCAAAATGACAAGGCTAGAGATTGAAACGTTGGTGGGGAAACCAAAAGGTTGAGCTGGTTCTTGTATAAATGGGAAAAGAGAGAAAGAAGAGAGGGATTTTTCCCTAGAGAAACTTGTCAACCACTTGTTGTAAGAGGAACTACTTCATTTTACAATGATAAATTACAAATTTCTCCTTGTTGGAGAAAGTGCTGTGTGCAATGTTCGAATGTGATAAAATGAACAATGTTGAAGAGGAACTATTTCATTTTCAGTTGTAGATCATTAATTGTGAGAGAATTCTAACTTTCTGAAGAAATGTTCTTATTTGAATGTTCTCTGGTTTATCCTGTGATAATTTCCACTATGAGTAATGGATGTTTTAACGGTTGATGAGCTATCTTGTCGTGTATATATTTGTTCGTGTTTATTTGTTTTGATTCTAAGAACACCTATATGTGATTTATCTTAGTATGTGAACAATATTACATTAATCATCAATTAATAACCGTGCTCCCTAGGGATAGCTTAGTTAGATTTTATTTTTTTTGTTGTGTGTGATTTAGATGGAAGAGAGTCCAAGACGAGAGGTAAGAACTTGCGCATCACATTGTGACTACTCCTTGCATTATTCATCAATCTGCATATTAGATAGGCACTTGCACATCATACTTAAATTCAAAAAATAAAAAATATACATAGTAGACTGGGCCGCAACCAGTAAAACCCTTTTGGTTTTGTTACTTGAAATATGGTATCCGTACCAGAAACCGGACGAATTCCCTACACCAAATAGTCACGGGCTAGTTGGGAACGTTGACTAGGGAGAATCCCTTGCTATTGTTTCCTGCGAATTTCTAGGCCTCAATAGTTTCTGGCACTATAAGGAGGGCCACCAATGCATGGCTGGCCGAAGAAATCCATTTCCTCGAAATAAATCCGCCAATGATAGTTTTGAAAGTAGTTTATTTCCTTACCCAAATACTAAAAATAATAGAGAAAATTTGTTTGTTGTGGATAACCAAGTAGTAAATGATCGAAGAAGACACATGTGGGCTTATGTAAAGAGTATTGGAGGATTACCCATTATCCCTGATTTACCCCGAAGAGAATACAAGAAGAAAGACCATCCCATGTTGGAAGATTCAGTTTTGGTTGGAGATTTGGAAGAGTTAGTTGAAGTAGCTTTGCAAGAAGTTGTTCAACCTTTCAATCAAGTGGGCCCAAACACAACTTACAATTCTCCTGTGCAGACTCCTTTTCCTTCACCTCCTCACTCTCCACCTAGACTCATGGTAGGTGTAAATGCAAACCATCCACCTAACCCACCAAATCCACCATCGGCTTGGAAATCCATATCACCCCTGAACTTAACACCTTCGTTGCATGACTTACCTTAGGATTTCAAGAAGATGATGCCTAAGTTTTATCTGAACCAGAAAATTTTAGTAAATGACCATTTACAAAGTTTTTATTTGGCAATAGAAGGGTTGAGGGCTAGGGAACATGAGCATGTCGTTTGTAGACTTTTCCCGCATACCCTTAAAGGAGTAGCAGCATCATGGTATTTTGGTTTGCCTGCAAATTTTATCCTAGACTGGGATACCTTTGAAAGGAATTTTAGAAGCAAATATGTAACCCAAAAAACTCATGCAGCTCTCATGAAATGGATGTGTGCCTTAAAGAAATAAAGAAAAGAGAAGGTGCATAGTTTTACCCAAATATTTGAAGCTTATCTTAAGAATTTTTCTGAAGCCGACAAACCCTTGGATAAAGTTCTGATTGAGTATTTTGCTTCAGCTCGAGGACCCGAGTTGGCTATGTTTTCCAAAATGAAAGCCAAACCTACACTAGCATAAACTTATGAAGAAGCTGAAAGAGTGGAGGCTGAAAAGGAAAGCATCAAAGACTATCCTAAGTAGTCAGGGGAAAAAATTGTTGGGAGGAAAGCTTTGTTATTTACTAAGCCTAAAGAGGAGCAATCACCAGATTTCGAAGGAATGACAAAGATGATGCAGAATCTCTCTAACAGAATAATAGATTTGGAAAAGGGAAAGGGATCCCAGAAGTTTTATAATCCTTATTACAAAAAAAGGGAAGATAACAATCAATCCCAACCCCCCCCGCACAGCCCTGCATCTATGAACTTAATGGAGGTAGGGATGGATAATTTTTGCACTTTTCACCAACAACCCCATTCTGAAAATAATTTTCCTCAATGGATAAATTCAATGATGCTGGTAATGAAACAACTTTTGGATTCCAGGTTAACCAAAGATAATGATGAAGAAGGAAAATACATCAATCAATCAACAAAAAAACAAGAGGATGAAGCCATCGTTTTATGGGATTGTGTATCGTTGTTTGAATTCGAGGAAGAAAGGGATCTGAGATATGAAGATATCTTGGAAACAAATTTAACAACAAGAATTCAAGGTGTTAGCACTCCAAGAAACTACTCAGTGGTTATGGCTGAGTATTCTTGGTAACTTAAGAATTCATTTACTTTCAATAAATGGATCGAGAAGATACAAGAATGGCACAAAAGAAAGACTGCTAACCCAAATAATTTAATAAGCCAGTGCTCTAGAAACTGCACATCAGATGATCAATAATAAAACAGACATATAGAATAATGCTCAGCCAACCAAATACATCAAATCTGCAGGGTTTATAAAACCAAGTACATACATCATGCATGGCTATACTAAGCATCAAGAAGTTCCTCCATCAAATAGTGAGCATAAGCTAAACAATCCAACAGAGTGCAGAATAACAATGGGTAACAAAATCTGAGTACAACAACAAGAGAAAACTGTGATTTTTTATTTGACTAGCAAGCAGACACAGGCCCAAGTCTCTAAGCTCGATCCCCCTGGTTCAGCCTCAGTACCCAGACTTTATAGTCTTTACAAAGTAGTTTTAAGATCCTAAAAACATGGATCTTGTCATCTTAATAAAAACAGTGTAAATGCAAAAGATAGATATGATTCCTTGAATCAAGGGAATGCTAATGTGTTGTCCCTTCCTTGTGATTGATAGTCGATGAAGTGGAGTCAGCCCCCAAGGCTCGGTGGACTTCGACTGGTACATAACAGACTCGATCTGGATGATGTGGCAGTCGATCCCTCAAATCAAGGAAATGATAATGTGTTAGTCTTATTTTAGTGTTTGAACAGTTAATGGAATGATGACTAGCCTCTCAATGCCTTTAACTCGATCTGGTGCATAAGAATCGAATGCCTAGAAATATGGAGCTGATTGCTTCAAAATCTGGATGATTTGGATACTCTGCCCTAAGCTTGATGAATGAAGTGCTGAAGATATCTCCTCCACTAGTTGGAGCATATAACCTGTTCGACTTATAGGTATCAGAACAGAACCACCTGCTTCAACAGCCTTTATTGTTGAATTGCAGATAAGAGCAAATTTCTCCCTATCAAGCGGAGTCATGCATCCACTTCCTGAAGCTTCAAGTGGCTCAATGCCAATAGATTTCTGAACATTGCTATTTATAGGAGATGGACAAAGCATCCCTACTGCTTGTGACTTATTTGAGTTGACCATTGCTACAGAACTTATCCCAGGGCTTGCTGAAGAAGAAGAATTACTTGGCAACTGCAATCTATGGGCACTAGATATGCCAGTTGAAGGCTTGAAATGTATGTATACTGGAAATTTGTATCTGAACATTGGGGCAGCTGGATGTTTCGGGTCCTTTGTGTTAGACTTAACATGTTCATTGTGTGCAGCATTTTCCTTTTGCAGCTTATCAATTTCAGTCAAAGACGAAAAAACTGAAAAACAAGATCAAATCGGCTCCATGTAATAATGGAATATCGAGACCCTTTGAATGTCCTGAGTCGATGATAAAGCCTGCTATGTATGTTAAGCTTCTCCTAGGACCTGTAACTACCCAATTTGAGGCACCAATTCCCAACCCTGAACTGATTGGCTTAATGATCAGCGCGCCATTATAACAGATTTCCTCAGCAAATCGAAGCAAATGAACTTTCTCTATAGTCGGTATAGGAATCAAGCATAACAATATGTACCCCTGCAACCTCAAACGAATAGTAGAGGTTTGAATTTGAACCACTTTCTTTAAAAGGCATAAGCCATCGTGCATTGAATGCTCTAAATGGAGGCATAAGGAAGGGGATCAGCTCTTTCTCATGATTTCCTTCTGTGACCATCCACGGCCTTGTTCTTGCCAAAGGCTCCACTAGCCGTCCAAATGAGTCCCACAGATGCTGCTGGTAGTCAGCATAGGACAGATCACCTGGCAAAATGTGAACATCGTAGCTGCATTGTTGAATGTGTTCTAAATTTGATGATGTCCATCCTGTTTGACCCATGTCACCAACTATTGCAAAAAAAACAAATGGAAATTGTGCAGGTGGAGTCTCGAAACTGTACTCTGGTCCATAGCCTCCACATCGATGAAAGTAAGTTTTATTAGCTTCCAGTGGTCCAATTGCAACATGGTGAAAGTCGCCAGAGCCATAAAGCATGTATGAATATGAATCGCTATCCCCCCATGATGATGAAGTATACACCCCCGGAGAAGTTCTATACTCAACCATCGAAGGTACATTAGCACCATCAGTAATCCATGATACCCGCATCTGGTTCTCTCCTGCCAATGAAATATGTACCTAAATTATGGCCCTTACATGCCGAAGTTCAAATATCATGCTTGAGAACTACAATCTCGGAGTCATCTAGATGTGATAACTGTAGCCCTTTTTTCTTACAGCCTCCTTGCTAGCTTTGTGTTCTGCTAAAAGATGCAAAACAGTTATTTCTCCATTAGCCTTGATCAGCACCATGCGAGTCTCCAAGCTTGGCAACATAAGCAATATCCAACTGTTGCGAGTTGTGGTTTTGTGGACCAAGCATTTGTCACAAGGGACAAAAAAAGCCCTCTTCAGTTGCTACAAAAGCATTTCATGTCACTCAGTAGACATTCCCGCTGCTCCAATGCAAATTGTGCGAAAACACAGTGGCTCCTTTCGAGGTTTCCCTTAAGACTGCACAGATATTCTTCCATGGCCTGCAAAACTTGAATACGATGATACAACCAACGGGTGTAAAAATCCTCAAAGTCCCTGTAGAATGAAGCATATCCTTCAGACAAAAGAAAGAGCTAACGATTTACTGTCAACAAACTCATAAAACCAAGCAGCTCGATGAAAATCTCCTTCAATTGTGGCTAAGTTGGAATTATTTGATTTGGCTGAGCAAATAGCTATAATTTTGCAGTTTGAACACAAATCGAACATGCAAGATTTGCGTGATCTTATTTCCTTATTCGCTGCTGCTTGTAATCTTGGGCCTTTGACATCTGTAGTGATGCGCTGGATCAACCATCCTCCACGCGTAATTTTCATGTATATTGAAGCGGATAGCCTTCCAATGAAATTACAACTCAATGCTTTTGGATAAACTTTGATGAATTGGCATGTAGCTGACTTTTGGCGTTTACCCACCAATTGATATGATGAAACAGGTTCGATTGATGAGTGATGAAGCACGATTTTATTTTTTCACACATAAAACATTTTCGGCAGCTAAAAATCATTTTGACAAACCGTCCTAGCTGCCGAAATTGGCCTGTTTCGGCAGCTAACTAAAATTCCACAGACTGAGTTAACTGCCGAAAGCTGAAATTTTTGATTTTGAAGGCCATGACTCCCAGAAGTAAAAATTTTAACCCATACTATCACCCAAAATGACGGTGTACGTTTTGGGAGATAACACAAGGGTTGATTAAGAAAAATAGTCTTGTGCTCCCAAATATCAGGAGACTTCAAAAGAATGTTAATAAATTAAAAAAAAACACCATAGCTAATAAAATTTCAGAATTTTCCATCACCAATCAAAATCTTGGACCAATCAACATGCCTACTAGGCCCATGGAAGAAAAGCTAAATAATATTAAAAAAAATGTCACAGAGCATAACATGGATTATGACATTGTGGAGGATATAAAAAAGGTAAGGGAAAATATCTCGTTATTTGAGATGCACAATGTGCCGCAGCAAAAAGAAAAGTTATTCAAAGCACTTGAGATGTCAAAGGAGAAACTCCCTACTAAAAATCAGCCCCCAGAAGAAGAAATTGGTGAAGTGAGTGTGGGAGGTAAACCTAAATACAACACCCCTCCTTTTCTCCTCACTTTTGAAATTTTCAACCACAACATGCACAATTGGTTTAAGTTGCACAATTATCTATGATGTTGAATATGGAAATCTACTAAACAAAATTCTGACATAAGAGGTAAAATTGAATGGGACAAAACTCAAAATAGACTTGAAAGGATTAATTTGGTTCAAAGGAAGAATACACATGCCGAATGTTGTAGATTTAAAACTATTTATTTTTAATGAAATGCATAAACCTCCTTATGGAGGACACCCTAGTTATGAAAAGATGATAACATCGCTAACAAATCAATTCCTTTGGACCGGTTTAAAGGTGGATATAGTTGATTACCTATCTAAATGTTTGGAATGTCAACCACTGAAGGATGAACAGTAGCATCCAACAGGTTTGTTAAAACCCTTACCAATTCCTGAATGGAAATGGGAGGTAATATCTTTAAATTTTATCATAGGTTAGCCTTTGACTATGAAACAACATGAATCAATTATAGTTTTAGTTGATAAATTAAGCAAGTATGCTCATTTTATACCCATGAAATTGACTTATAAGGATGTCAATATTGCAGAAATATTCCTCAAGGAGATATTTCAACTTCATGGAGTACCAATGATGGTAATTTATGACCAGGATTTCAAGTTTAGATCAAAATTTTGGAAGTCATTATTTACAGGATTGGAAACCAAGATAAACTTCAGCATTAGCAATCACCCTGAAATAAATGGACAAACTGAATGAACAAACCAATTCGTTGAGGACAAGTTGAGGATGTATGTCATGGAAAGACCCACTAAGTGGGAAGACTATCTGCATCTGGCAGAGTTTGTATACAATAATGGCTACCAGGCCTTTTCCAAGATGATCCCATTTGAAATCTTGTATGGAAGGAAATGTATTACCCCTATTAGTTGCAATAGCCCTATGGATTGTTTGATGATAGGACCTAAAATGTTCCAAGAAATGGACCAAATTGTTCCAGAAGTACAAAAGAATTTGAAGGTGGCATGAGATCGCCAAAAGAGTTACGATGACTTGAAAAGACAACATAAAGAGTTTTCAGTTAGAGACCATGTTTTCCTGTTAGTCAAGCCCAAAAAGAGCTCCCTAAAACTGGGAAGTTGCACCAAATTAGGACCACCATTCTATGGACCCTTTCATTTCTTGGAAAGAGTTGAACCCGTGGCATACACGCTTTCCCTTCCAGCACACTTAAGAATTCATAATGCTTTTCATATTTCATTATTGAAGAAATATGTATATGATTCCACTCACATTACTGAATATAATGTGGTACAGGTGCAACCAAAGGGCGAATTCCAGGTGGAACCTTTTTGCATTCCGGAAAGGAAAGAAACGGTGCTTCAAAACCAAGTCATTGCTTGTGTTAAAGTGAAATGGAAGCACTTTAACATAGAGGAGGTAACCTAGGAATTAGAAGATGTACTCTAAAATAAGTACCAGGGTCTATTCGCAGGAATTATGGAAGTCAATTAAGAACATTGTCGATAGTGTTACAATAAGGGGGAAAGGATGTAATATCCCCCAAGTAATAAAATTTATTTGTAATATTTTTGAAAAGACTATTTTATTTTTGTAATGTGATTGAAGGACCTGGAATATTCCAATCAGTCCTTGGAGGACAAATGTAACTGAAACATTATGCTTTCAATAAAAATATGAACTATAGGGACATCCAAGTTGAATGAGTAAATTATGCATGCAAGAGTGGGGGACATGAACAATCACTCTCAGGGAGGTTACACTAGTTGTGGGAATGCCAATATGGTGCTAGAAACACCTAGGGGAATCAAGGATGTAATGGAAATGGAAATTATCAAGGAATTGGATATTAGCTGCAAAAGGCCTAGGAAAAACACAAAAGTTATAAATAAGGAAGCATATGCTAGGAGGTGGGACCCCACTGAGTATACTAGAAAAAGGAATACTTGTCGTGTGAGCACTACATGTTAGGAATGTGTTTTTTTGCTAAAGAACTGGACTAAGTTTGACTGTCACCACTCTCAGCATGCATAGTTTAGCTCGAGGATGATTTGTTCATAATCTAAGGTTGGTCGAAACGTGGTTGTTCCCTTTTCTTTGCATCTCTTTTACAAATTGGTCTCATTACTGAGGTTTTGTTCCTACCATTCTTTTGAACTCACGGTATGTTGATCTGTGTCTATTTTTGTTCCAATGCAAGGAAATGATAATTAGGGTTTTCAATTTCACTGGTAGGAATGATGCTTTGAAAACTATTATTCACACCCTGTGTTTTAGCTCATTGTTCCTTGTATTAGGGTAAATGGAAACTAAAATGGTGTAATAATTCTTTGTAAATAATAACCACTTTCGTGCATGATTTCATTTAACTGATGAGTTTAGGCTGTGTCCATAGATGTATATTTGTATGCTTCAATGTTGCTGAATGATAACATAATTCCCTTAGTTCTGTTGGGGAAATTAGGGTTGATAAATTGGATGTGGTAATATGATTTGGATTTATTTGGTTATGTAGATTATTAATGGAATGGAATGGAATGCGCCTACTCTATTTTTCAAATCCATTGGAACTTATACATCAACTTATTTCCTGGAAAAGGATAATCCTAATCTGTTTCAATGACCGTGACTTGTATCTGATGATTTGGTTGTCATAATGTTTTTCAAAGAGTTACTAGCATATTGTATGTTTTCCTTGATTTAAACACTCAAGATATTTTTTGCTTGTGGAGGCTTGAGATTTTTTCTAGGTTGAACCATCCCTAGCTGAATGAAGTTCATGGATAATACTTATAGTTTTGGGATGAGAATTGTGGCACTTGCATATACACCTTTTCCCTTTAAAAGTTCAAACAGTGAAGGGAATATTGAGGAAAGGAGATTCAATATGAACAAAGAGGAAGATAAAAATATTTAGATGATTTCACCAAGGAAAGATGCTCAAACATATTTTTTCTTGGGTAATGGTGGAAGGGTTAACTCGCAGGAAGAGTACGTCATCGAGTGGACTGAGGGAATCAGATCAACAATGGAAGAAGATTCCATGCACTCAATATGCATGAATAAAGTAAGTTTCTGGACTTGTGAAATATTGTACACCCTACATGTTTTGAAACCTAATATCTAATCATGTTGTAGATCAGCGGAAAGAGTGGATTATGCGAATTCAATAAGTGCATTTAATTAATTCCTAGATTTAAAAAAATTGGTAGGCCCAACGAATATGAGTAGTGATTATCAACCAAGAATTTAGATCTACATTGGAGGTTCATTTCGTGCTGTCAACAAGTGCAAGTAAACAAAATTCCTAGATTTGTGAGATCCAGTAGGACCAGCGAAGATGAGCAATGAAGATAGACCATGGATTTAGATCTATGAAGTAGGTTCATTTTGTGATATAAACAAGCATGGGTAAATAAAATTTTGAGAGATGCGAAACTCGATAGGCCCAATGAAGATGAACAATGGAGATCTGATCTGCAAGATTGATGGTTGAGATTGACCCTACAAGAATCAACGATGCCGAAGAAGTCCCCCAGAAAGCGAATGGGTAAAGCTATTGTACTTCAGGTATTTTTCTACCCAAAGTTGAAAGTCAGAAATCAAAAAATGGAAAGAGATTAAAATTCTATGGTAAGTGTATGTTTTCACACCCAAAAGTCCATAGCAAAAGGTGAAAAGAAGGAGGTGGAAATCAAAAAGAGAAATGAGGTCAAGCATTGGTTTCCATGATCTGGACTTCATCTGCAAAAGGTGGAAGTTGGAAAGCAGAAGGAGATCAAATGAAGGGGTCATTTGTTAAGTTGTTGATTATAGTTCCATAGAGAAAGGAGGAAGGAAGAAATGTAGATAGATTCTTTTGTCACATGTTAAGTTTCCTATTTCCGTAGTCCACAGCGTGAAGTGGAAAAGAATAATGTAGAAGGAGGAAATGTGGACAAATTGTTTCGTCACATGATAATTTCTTGATTTTTGCGACTCGCAGTAGGAGGAGAGAAGGAGAAAAGAAAAATGAAGAATGTGGTGAGATGATTCCATCACATGTTAGGTTTTTTATTTCCGCAATGGAAGAAGGAAAGAAGGAATGCGAAAGGTGGAAGTCAGAAAAGCCAGTTTGAGTGCGAAAATGATTTTCAGGACTACAGAACATGATTTAATTATGGAATGATGCACTTCCTTGTGGAAATTAATGTGGTTTATTTCTCTTAAGATTAAGAATGAACGTTTATGAAGATTACAACCAAAATCCATGTGAACGAAATTATATTTGGATTTTATATATATCTATATATAGATACCCATTTTTGAAGGTTATCTGGGTATGTTACAATGTGTTTGACTAGAAATGTATATAGGTGGAACTTGAAGGATAAATTCAAGTGGAAACAATACATATTATCGACAGGAGAGAACTTTTACTTAGAAACCATACCATCCAACAAGTCAAGGTGCAATGGAAGCACCTTAGTGCAAAGGAGTCCACTCAAGAATTAGAAAGTAATATGT
Source organism: Pseudotsuga menziesii (assembly GCA_001517045.1). NCBI lineage: Eukaryota > Viridiplantae > Streptophyta > Pinopsida > Pinales > Pinaceae > Pseudotsuga > Pseudotsuga menziesii. The sequence goes on from LPNX010028601.1 coordinate 167,347, forward strand.
GGGAAGCATATCAATCTCGATTTCAAGATGAAATAATGGAATAATAAAAACACAAAGAAATAATCACACCAAGGACAATGTTATTCTTTAAGGGGAGGTATATGTAATACACTTAACAAAGGTTAAAATGTTTATTACTTTGAATATTTATTTTGTCAATATTTTTCCAATCAATTCAAAATGAATGTAATGGATTATTATTATAGAATAATTAAATAACTGAGAGGAATCGGAATTGAAGTAGTTGTTAAAAGAGTTTTTTTTTATCCACAAGGGGAAATTACAGATGGAGAAAATTGTTGAGTGAGAAATCAAGTGATACAGAAGGCATCTTCCCCAAAATAAGGTCAAGACTCCTTGTGGAGCACTAAAGAGTAGGAGGCTCATAGCCTACCAAGTCCTAGGAAAAATACTATAAAATAAGATATCCATTGAAGAAGAAGGAGGATTGCGAGGATGGGGAAATAATCTGTCAGTGAAAAGAGATGGCACATTGATTAAAATTTTCCCTTGTTGTACAACAAAAAATATCGAGGGTTCTAGAGAAATTAATCTTTTGGCTACTCTAGGATTTCATTGGGAGGAACGATAGGTTCTATTCTATTTTCTTGACAGTGGTGAGCGACTCCTTACTAAAATATATCTATTTTTTTAGTATTGATAATCACAGTTTGAAGGTAGATTATAAATATGATCATGTTTAATAAAATGAGATTATAGAACATGTTAATTAATTTCTTTTAATCTATTTATATATGTTATAATATGTTCATAGTTAATTTCTTATGTACAAGAATATACAAATATTTATTTTGTCGATAAGTATTAAAATATTTATCGATAAATAAAAATTTCTATTCTTAACATATATACGATAAGTAAAGCCAAGAGATTTTCAGCTGAGATGTCATGTCTGTATTTTAAAACCCTAAATCCATGTATTAATAATAATTATTTGTTTTAATAACTATTTATATATAAATAGTGTATATAAACTAAAATCATTAATTAAGATTAGACATATCTAAAGTAAAAATAGATCCATGAAAATCAACAAAGTATCTTTAATCATAAGGAATCCTACATATACTTCATCTCTTATTAAAATAATTATAAATTTTCATACAAAGTATTCCAAACAAAACATTGATTTAATATCTTAACAGATAAAACTAAATCACTAGCTCACAGAGCTAATAATCCAACGTTGTAAGTAACTAAATCAAATCAATATCTAAGAACCACATTATCCATCGAATCATATTCATATATGAATTATTTATAAAAATTTAAATACAAAACTATATTGGGTGATTTTCTATCATCAAATTTACTTTCCAATGAATTTACAAAATTGCATTAGAAACAAATCAAACTACATACCCAACCATTTGCTAAACTTTCAAACTTATCTTAACCGATAGAGGATGTGAATACCTCTCCTTCCCTATTGCGGTTGGGATAGAAAGGAGGAATTCATATAGAATTATACCTAAGTAAGGAAAGAAGAGTACAAGGAAGAAGAGGAAGAACATGTGACATAGGAAAGAAAATCAAAGAAGAAGAGAAAGATGTTGCGACAGAAGAGGGAGGATAATGAGAAAGGTAAAGAGAAGGCACCAAATGAGAAAGTTACATCAGTTTTGTAAGCTACGATGGAAGTACATGGCAAGATATGTGATGACATGGAGGAATCTTTGCAGAAGTAGGCATGCAGATAAGATAATCACTAGAAAGTGACAGTATGACATGATGTTGAGAATGCAACAACCCTTAGCAATCGTGGGTGCGAGCTCTGTTCGAGCTAGGAAAACCAAACATGTAAAGGGATTTTTGTAAGTCAGGTTTATAGCAGCTTTTTGGTCATATACTGCTAGAATAGGAAATAAATAATGTGGGATGAAGATAGTAAGTCAGTTGGGATGAGATGAGTCTGTTAGAGTCTGTATCAAGTCAATATTGAGTCTGTAATAAGGCTATAAAAGGAGAAACCTAGGCTATACATGGGTTGGCTCATGAACTAGTTATCTTGTTATCTAGTTCTTGTTTAGACGATATTGAGTTGATTAGTTTATACAACAGTCCTGGTTAAGTGTATATACTCTACACGGGGGCTTCACTTGTTTACCAATATCCTATCACGTTAGTTCATATTGTGGGTTTTAAAATGATAAACATTTGAACCAATATATTGCAGGTATTGGGGGGGATGAAAGGTTTAAGGTGGGGGTGGGTAGGGTGGTTTATAAGGATTGAGGTATAAAAATGGGTGGGGAGGAGGTTTTAAGTATTGGGAGGGGGTTTCAAAAAAAATATTTTGGGTCAATCTCTCTGGAAATTAAGGTTATTCTTTAATATCCCATGATCGCACGTGCTATGTGACAGGTTCACTAAGTGAAGTCCCCATGATACTCTAGGAGAGTTGTTGGTGCTAGAATAGAGGTAGATAGTTTTGGTCACTGAATCTATATCGCTATGTGCATAAGATTAGTGGTTATACAACTCACTGTGTAGAAAAATAGATGAGACTGCGTTAATCCAAGCTATGTGCAGATGATTGAGTAGGAGTAGAGTCGACTGATAATGATAAAGAAGAACAAAGAGCATGAGAAAGAGGAGAAGTTTGTAGAGAGAGAAGAGAATATATTGAACAAAGTATGTAGCTTTATGTATAGATAAAAGGTGCATCTATTTCCTCATGCCAATGCAAGATGAAGAGAACCTTATGGTTTTTTCTAGGATGGGTTACAATGTTACATGTTGTGTGTATGTGTGAATGTTCAATAGCTTAGACAAATTCAGATTTATTGTGTTTGATGATTGACTGGTTATTGTGCTTTAAATGGATCACTCTACGAATGTTGTATTTCAAGTATTGAATATGTTTGCGATGTCTTTTCACTACACATTTGTGTAATATTGCATAAATAATAGAACATCATAGCCTGTGTTGACAAAGAACATGAAAAATACCAACCCAACTTCTTGGTATTCATTAGAAACCTTGGTACATATCCAAGGACTTAAAACACCCTCCTGCACAAACTACAGAAACATGGTTGTGGCAGTTACCCATAAACTGAGATATCTCAGGTAAGATGACATCTTTGTTGCAGGTATTGCCAGTTGGGATCTACTGGTGCCGTTATCTTGGGATTTGTTGAGCTGACAAAAAATGAGGCTTGAAACTAGCTTGCACGAGGAAGAAAATCCAACAAATGGTTCTATTTTCAGGACCCTAAAGTGTTGTGCTGAGGGATATGTTAGTGCATCCTATAAAAAAAAGGTTCCAAAATAGGGTCAACACAAAAGATCTAGAGTTGGCATGAAAAGAAAGTGAAGGATATCGATGGATGTCAACGAAGTGTTTAGAACAGTACATATATTCATATATTCATAATATTTTATTGGACGAGTTCCCCATTTTGTTGTATGAATGGTTGTCTAAGTTGAAAACCCAAAAAAAGAACTTTGAAGGTAGAGAACTGACAAAGTGGACTTCATTCTTGATTGAGTGGCTAAAAAGAGTCAACAAACTTATATCAAGGGTTGTGGAATTCTTAGTAGATAGTATCATAGAAGGATATATCAGTGCATTTGTTGTCGATACAATAACCTCATAGAGTGAGGATGAGTGAAAAAAATTTCAAGTGTCATGTAGTCGATATCTCTCATCTTGGAAAACGTGGATCAAAATGCTTATATGTGAAAAGGGAAGTTGGTGACTGATAGATTAAATATAAAATGATGGTTATGTCTCGGTAGAACCCTATACTATGATGTTCCTAGGAGAAATAGGAACTGAACTAGAATCCAACTTTTTGAGTAGCAGAAGAAGATTCTAGTCCATGAAAAGATGAAAAAATATGTTCGGATGAGGCAATAATAGCACAGAGAAAGAAGAACAAGGATATGACTTTACATCGTACCTATATGAATGCTCATGTGTCGAGGAAGAGGAGTATCATCCAATATAATAAGGAGACAAAGAGTCCGAGAGGTCGACTGAAGCTCTGGAACAAAAACATGTACACAACTCACCTACGGTACAAGAGGTAAGATCATGAGACCTGTCTCCAAGTATTTATCTAAATAAAATTAGTAATAACACTGTAAATAGTTGGTAACGAAGTCTAACTAGTCCACATTTTGTTCCTCATGTACCAATAGTTAATAGAGTATCAATTAATCTAATGGATGGAACTAACATTAAGCTTCCAATATTCTATGGGAATGGCTTGGAAGACCTAGAAAAAAATTAGTTTCTATGTGACGTTGTCTGGACTGTATAAAATATCCATGATGAGAACATCAAGAAACAAAAAATATCATAACTCCGCGAGTTCATGCACTAGACTAGTATATGAATTTTTCCATAGTACCAATGGGAGTGGTCCATAATACACTCAATGACATTCGACTCAGATTAATTGAAGAATTTAAGAAATAAAATTCTAAATCACAATGCATCACGGATATCAAGGAGATCAAGAAGCTACTGAAAAAATTATGTTTGGGATTTTGACCAGATATATAAGGCATTAATGGTCAAGGTGAGTTTCCAAATGTCATATGTGCAACACAAGGAATGGTTCATTGTTTCCTTGCTTCCACACATCTGAACATATTTGATGGAATAGAAAATTGTGTCGCAGGTAGAGGCTCTTGAGATATAAATGAATTTAGAAGCCTCACAAGTTGTTGGAGACGTTGGATTGGGCAAGACGCAAATTCAGTCACAGCTGGATAATGTTACGGTGGAGCTCTAGGACATCAAAAGAGGAAAGGAATTTTAGAAGGAACTATGGTGTACTAGGTGCAAAATCGATGGGAACCATAAAAATAATTTCCCGGTGCTTATGAATTATGTCACAGCATGTGCACCAAACTTTTTAAACACCTAAGGAATTGCTTGGTGCATATATGCCATACTATAGGTAACAAGTTCGAGGAATTTCTATACTGGTAGAATATTATAAGTGCACCTGCTAGTCGGTATTGTAAATTTTGTATATCGATAGGTCATGAAAAAAAATATTGCAAATACTGTTACGGAGAGAAATTCCTATGGCTTGGGGTACCACAACAGACAGCTAGACTCCAGAAATCAATATTTCCCAATATGCAATAGAAATAAAAACATCTAACACTAAAGGATCGAACCTCGTACCTTATTCCGAATGGTTGAAGTAGATCCCCATTGAGCTTTCCAATATTCAGCTTGAATTGTTTTAACATGTCCTCAACAACAAGTAAACAATACAAGCATACTATATTTCATCGTGTTAGATCTATTCTAGCATATATAATCAATAATGTAAAAGCATTTGACATATCCAATGGATACAATATTCATTCAAATACACATTACTGGACAGGAAAAGATATTTCTATTAATATGAATCAGAGATTACAAGTGACAACCTCTGACGGCACGCCTGGGAACTGGAGAAATTGAATCCCCCACTTGGGCCTCCACCACCTCAATCCTCCATCACTTCGATAGTAATCTTACTAGAAAAAGGAAAGCTTGGGAAGAACACAACGGTGTTCCAAGGGACAAAGGGATGCAGACTCAAGCATAAGTTCTGGCAACAATGGAATATAGTTTCTTTACTGTCAATTCTCTCTTCTACTTTCAATGTACCAAGGGGTTCCTTATATAGCTTTTCAAAGGGATATTGAAAGTTCGAATCCATGCGATATGAAGGCATATGGAAGGCCAGGAGTCATATGAGTCGGATCCAAGTCAAGGAAAACTCCAAAAGGATTAGGATTATGCACACATCCCAATGTACACGACTATAGGGGTCAGATCCACATATGTACGCGGTTATCGGGGAAAAATCCAGGTATATCACTTTTCTTATGTTTTTAGGGATGATCACGGACACATCAAAAGACAAAAAGTGGGCCATAGGGGCTAATGAGTCTGCAGCGGGACAGGGGAAGGCCATACAATGTCTGATTCACCTAGTGTGGTGAAATCCACTATAACAGATGCCCCCTAATGTATGAGATCAGAGGAGTTATACGATGGCTGAAATACATTATAAGTCCATCCCCGAAATGAAGTGATGAAGGTACCCAAATGGAAGACCAGCCACCCAATCAGCATAATACCATAATACAACTTTGCATATAATTGCGAATACATATAGCAGTCCCGGATACATAAGATTACAATGGCCATGAATAGGCATGAAACATGATATCACATATGTGGTCATCGCCACGTATAATATACATAGATCACAATCTCTGTGATGAAGATATACAAAGGACCATGATCTCCACAAAGGCTGAAGATATACAATAGATCAAGATCTCCATAGTGGCTGGAAATGTCTGACATATACTGGAACAAGTCATGAGAGATGAAATCTCATGAACACTGGCACGATCAAGGAGGTAGCATATAAGAGATGCCACCAATCTGGAAGGTCTTCTATACAAACCGCTACGAGTACATGTCCTACTATGCGAATAGAGGTGTCGAGGTCGAACATAGTAGTCCATCGTCTAATTACCGGTCATTGCTGTATATCGTTAACAGACGCGAAATCACCCACCGATAATGAAAATGGGAATCAAGGTACTAGAGTGCAAACTAACAAGTGTGAATAAATGTGTTAAGGTCAAACACTTGAGAGAATCCATCAATCAGGGGAAATTGATGTATTCCCAAAACTGTCGATGGTGAGAGAACCTACCACAGATCACTGCAAGTCTCAAGGCACTCAAATGGACTCTAGACTCCAATCCCAGAATAAATGATCTGAAGTCGATGGGATGAAATCCGCTGGAAGGAGGGCATTAAGGTATCCCCCATCGTCCAACACGAGGTACTCAGCAAAGCTGTATAATGTGGAAGGACTCGATCATAAGGTGCACGAACCAGGAACTGTACCGGGAATGGCTGACATGCAAAGTCAAGATAACTGAGGAATGGCCGACTCAGGTTTCAACTTCCTTCGAACAAGAGCATAACGGCGTATGGTGACTGAATAAAGGCAGTATAGACTCGATATACAAACTGGGACATCTCTATGATGCAGGAGGCATCAATAGAGGCTCCATAGGGACTGGAAGCATAACCAGTCGATGGAGATAAATTTAGATAAACGAGTACAGATCCTAAAGTCAAACTATAACCCAACCAACGGATGTGATATACAGTGCTCTGTTCGAAGGCGACACGACTCGACAGCTACCAAAGATAATATCTTTTCTTGTCCGGATTTTTAGTTTTTTGATTTTTTTGGACTTTTTCAGTTATTTGAAAAGCATGAAAAAATAATAAACTAGCTTTATAGTTACAAACTAGGAGGATACGAGTGTCATACGGGAAAAAAAACTAGTTCCAAGCAGTGGAACATACCTATGCTCAATGCAGGGATACATGTGCAGGATATCAACACTCAGGGGAAAATCCCCTCCCGGTAAAAAGGGAAATCAAGCTGTGAAGGATATAAAAATGGCTCTAAATGGCTAGACATGAGACAAGCTCGGGCTATATGGCTGAAACACAATGTCAGGGGAGGCAGCATAAAGCTCAATAACAGGCAAAGCTCATGATAATGCATCCACAACTTGATACAAGGGAATCCGGAGGGAACATGGCCAGCATAAGATCAAGAGGAGTATGAGGCTCTTGCGAAATGTCATGGAAATACTATACACTGGACTCCCACACCCTAAATGGAGAAACATCAGCATGGGAACCAAATACAAATAAGGTGCTAACTAGGGTACCCATGTAAGGTGAGGCTCTACCACTCATATCATACCACTTCTAAAGCAGCACGAAGGTTTTGTGACATAATAGAGTGGGTCCGTACCTAAGGATATAGTGACATGGTCATAAGGTCATGCAAAATGCAAATGGTGGTGAACCTAACCTATATGCCAGTGTAGACATGATACCTGAGATGGGAATGAACGAGTCAATCCAAAGGCTGAAATGACAGGACAAATGGTCTTCTACATCACAAATTATGTCAGAAACGTTCTAAAATGGTTAGAAACTGTCAAAACTATAGAAACGGGGGTAAAAATTTTCAAATATTTGAAATTTTTTCTATAAATAGTAAAAAATAGAAATCATTTGAAAATTTTACCCATTGGAGCTCTTATTTTGAACTGCAAATTCCAGGAGATCCAACTGGAAGAATTCATAACCGTTTCTTCCAAGTACTTACTCATGTTCTTAGCTTGCATTTCAATACAATTTTTACATGTTTTCATGGTCAAATGAGGTTATTAGGACCAGAATTACATGAGCGCTACGGCTCACGTAGGTATCGAAGCTTTTCTTCGGTATAGGGATGGCTATACGTGGAAAAGGGGCTAGAAACTGCATACATACACGGCTGTTTGCAAAACAGTCGTGTATGACGCTGCACAAGTGGATTTACAAAAACCTAATGGACATTTGGTCGATTTCTCATGTAGGATGGTGCTAGAATGGTGAGAACGTGAGCATGGTGAAGTAGAGGAAGCAGTAAGGGCTGATGTAAGGGCTCAACAAGTATTACGTGCATGCAGACTCTATAAGTTTTGGTGCCTAGGTGGCTTGAGGGCCAATCCAGGGCTACTACATATGCTGATAGACTATTGGGATCCAGACTCAGAGTCCTTCTGGATAGACGGTATGTCCCTCACCATTGAGGTGGAGGATATCTAATTCATCACAGGTCTATCTAGACGAGGGGAGGTGGTGAGCCTTCGTTCCCGAGGTGGGCCAGGTCATGGGCTTACTATCGATGAGTACATAGCAGTGTACTGCTACCCAGATACTGAGAAGGTGGGGAGTTAAGTTCCCACCAACGCTATACAGGTGCTGGACCTAAAGGCCATACTACTGACGCTGGGCAGGATAGTAGGCATAGCATCACTCCAGCAGGCCTCTCGAGCACATATGTTCTATGTGGTGGAGTGTATGAGACCTACTTTATACGACTGGAGTACTACACTACTGAGCAACATGAAACATCAACTCAGTGAGTGTAAGGCAGGTAGGATACGGAACTTCGGGTTCAGCAACATACTGAGCACATTTTTCTTCAAGCGTGTTCCAGGATTGAGCCCTATAGTGGATGTTCCTCTCCACGGGGTTCGAGATCCAACCCAACAACGTTGGGCAGACGCGATGCACAAACTGGGGGTGGTAGATCCGCGTATGTACACGATTATCAGGGAAAAAGCTGCATTAATCACTTTTCTTATGTTTTTAGGGATGATCAAGGACACATCAAAAGACAAAAAGTGGTCCATAGGGGCTAATGAGTTTGCAACGGGACAGGGGAAGGCCATACAATGTGTGATTCACCTAGTGTGGTGAAATCCACTATAACAAACACATATGAAAATACAACTCCATTAAATCTCCATGAAATACCTAATTGGAATCTCCACACACCAACTTGGATGGGAATTTTTCACCCTTGAAATTGGCTAAGGAAAGAAAACTAATCATCCACTAGCTCTCACTATTAAGAAATGACAATTTATCAAACAAACAAAAGCCATTCTCTTTGTTGATTCCTATATTTTATAAACATTATTATCCTTCAAAATTTACCAATCCATCCAAAATCTCAATCCAATTCGAATTTGGGTGCGGGATTAATATTCTCCATGTGTCCTGCCATTCCTAGCTTTCCATCTTCCCCCAGTTTGAGTAGGAACCCATTGATATTCCCCAAATCACATGAGCACCCTGTTGGATGCTCTATTTCTACCTGACCTATCATATATTTCATATGTCAGCTTTCATTTCTGATTTGTTTCATAGTTGACATAGAATCTTCATCATTGTTGTCATAGAGCTAGGGAACCTAGTCCAAGTGTCTCACTAGCTACAAAATGACTCTTCCTCTCCCATTTAAGTTACATTTCATTCCAAATTATACCGATGATGGATATTTAAAATTTTATTATCCTTATAAATCATCCAATAACATTTATTCTTCCCATGGATTGGAAATTGCAAGAGGAGGATGTCACGTGGCACGCAAATTCTAGATTGTGTGGGCCCTATAGTCTCCATGTGTCTCCATGCTCCATTTCCACTTCAATTTTATATTCTATTTATTTAATAAGATCCATTATTAAATATGTATTCCATCCTAATGTTTTAACATCATTTATTTTTCCCCTTATTCCAAATACCAAGGCTTCCACCCCCAACCTAGGAATCTAGTAATTTTCCTCGGCAATTATTTAACCCCTAGCACCAATTTGACAAAATCTCATGAATATGGAAAATTTGACTAGGCCATTGAGACCCAATAAAAGAATTGGGACATGAAAAATCCTTCGTTCCTAATATTTCTTTTCCTCAAGGAATTTCAAACATGGGTGTTGAAGAACTTGTTTTCTGTATGATTCTTTGAAGTTGCCACTGAGTTTCCCAAATTTGAGTCTTTCAGATTCAATGAATATTTTAGAGAGGAACCACCATTCTTGATACTGCACTAATATTATTAAAATCACTTTATTAAGTCGGTAATCCATCTCCCATACTGCTTGTTTTCCAAAAAAAATTAAATCAATGGGACTGAAAACTATCCCAGGGTCTCGTTTCTTGTATTGCACCCAATAATTAAGAGTGCCCTTCAACCTATAACATTAAGAAAAATAATTTAGGGATCCCACTTTCTTGTATGTAGTTTTTGAAACATCATGAGTACATAATATATATCCTCAAAGTACATAACCACATAATAAAAATCTACATCAAGGATGTGCCTCATCAAAAAAGCATGAAAGTGCTTATACCTCCAAGTAAGTAGACCTCCATTTTCCAAGTACATACAATCTTTTCAAGTGACCAATCAAATATTCTCCAATGACATAGGTGAGGATCCCATGTCCTGTAATTCTGCTCCAAAAGGATGTGATATGCATCAAAATATTCAGCGATGTATTCTTTCATCCAAGAAGTGGATGAAGAATCTCCACTAAAATATGAACCAAATAATGAGGAAGAGAAAAAAGAAGACTTCAAATGACTCAAATAAGTATCACCCATACATCCATGAATGAGAGAATAATAAATATATAACAAAATATGTGGCTGTAAACAAAACGTTTCTCCAATCATAAATCTATTCACCCTAGTGTTGGATGAAGTTCCTCCAACATCAATTGAACCAAGTGTTGAGAAAGAGAAACCATGAGTCTTCAAAGGATATCATAGCTGCATCCATGTAGATGTGCATCATCATAGAGTAACAAAGGATACTGCTGCAAATATGAATAAGAATTTGATAAAACCATGTCATGATAAAAATTAAATCTAGGAGCTTCATACTCCCCATGTGGCACCATAAAAAAGAACCCTTTCACCCATACATCATTGAGACTAATGCTGCAAAACATGGAATTTTATGATGTAGGAGAATGAGATAACTCACCCAAATGATAAAAAAGTGTAGAATTTTCATGATGGGAAGGATCCATATGGGTAGTATCATGTAGATCCTTGAAAATTTTGAAACCTTTGTCATTGATTGATTCCAATGTACATGAATCATGCTCTTCTATAAAAATTGCATAACATTCATCAACAGACAATTCAAGTTCCTCTTCCACCACATCAAGTGTTTGGATATATTCAATTTCATATTCAAACACATCAAGAACATCCAAATTCCCAAATTTCTCATCAGCCACTATCTCATGAGAATCCTCCAAGCAATATACCATTTGACAATCTAAAACGTAGGAGGAAAAACAAGTATCTTCCAACTTTTCAAGAAGTTGCTCATTTTGAATTGTGAACTTATGATTATCCTCATTATTTTTAATGTACACATCATGTAACAATTCATTAATCTCAAATAAATGGTTTTTATCAAAAAGGAAAGACATGAATTACCTCTGATGTGGCACATCGCTGTTTGAATTATCCCTATGTCTTCAAGGAAGGATGTTTCCTACAATGATTTATCTCTCCAAAAATAATTTGACACTAATGCTGGAGTGTCATGGTATGCTAAGGGAATATTGGATCTTCTTGTCACTCATATTTAAGGACCCTTCAAGAAATTGAGGCTCTTGCAAATGAACCTCCTCATCTTCTTCCTTCTTTCTTGGACCAACTTCATGAAGCTCAATTGGTGATGGGGAAGTTGATCTTGTTTCTTCCTCAACTACTACAAGGTCTTCAACTTCCCCAAGAGAAAAAATTGGTAGGCCATAGTAACCCTGTCTCTAATATCATGCGCATGTTTTCCATTCTTGCATACTATCCTCATGCAATAGTAGCATGTAATTCACTTAAAATGATAGGTCTCTCATGTTCCAAGACACAATGTTAAAGTATCACATTAGGGTCTAGATTATACAAGTGGCCAACAATAAATTGGAAATTTGTAAAACACGTTAGTAATATTTATTCTGTGTTGTTGTAAATTAGGTTTGTACAAAACCTGTAGTTAGGAACTATATGATGTCTTCATACTGATCATCAAAGATGGTTACTGCAACCAAATACGCATCAGGAAAATTATCTTCTAGACTGGGTTCTTCTTCACTCTCAGTTCTTGACAGTGTTAAAATAATGCAACTTTGAGAGATGAGTTTAGTATTGTTAGATTCATTGAAAGAAACAATATAAACCTCCAAATGTAAGTTGGGTCAATAGTACCCAAGTGCCAATATATTTAATGTTATTTGTGGATTCCAATTGGACAAGTCATCCCTAATAGCTAGTGAATTTGGCCCCATCAAGTTAGAGGTCAAGTCAATAGGAGAATATTAATAGGGAGGCACTCCCCTTCATTTTTACTCACTCACTCAAGCAATTTTGCAAGAGGGAGAAGAACTAGTGCGAGAGGAAGAAGTCAGAAGAATTTGTTTGGGTTTTACATTGCTCTTGTCAAGATCTATACCAAGGAACTTTTGTGACGTTTTCTCCCTTATGCATTCCTCGACGAGAATCTTTGTGTTCTTAAGCTCTTATTTTTTTTTGTGCATCTAATTCTTTCAATGATCTTCTAGTAATTGTTTTAAGATATGATCTAAGAAAATTGATAAAAACTAACATGGTATTAGAGATACCCTAAAAGGCAGCACTACACAACTAGGTTTTTTTCTTTCTGAACAAATGCCTCAATAGATCAGCCAGGAAAGACGACTCTCTCAAATCACCCTTGAAGAGTGCATGTTTCTGTGAAGACATATCCAAAATCCAAGAAGTTTTAGTTTTTTACCAGTAACTGCTGCCAGCACAAACTAGGGTTTCATTTTTTTTGCTACTTTATCATCAATATTAGCAAAAGAAAATTACAATATACCTCACCTTAAGGAGGTGCATCTTTTCCACCTCTCAAACCTATTAGGGTTTTGAGTGTAAAAATTAGGGTTTCTACATCATACCCTAGGTCAACGAGAAGGAGGTGATTGAGAAACTGTTTTCTTCAAGTATGTACTCTTCCTCCTTGTTCCATTTTAAGTTATCATTCTTCTTAAGATTAACTAGAACACGAAACTAGATGAAAAGCTTGAAGGTGCTGAAAACTTCAGAGCATGGAACTATAGATTCACACTCATCCTACAAGAGAATGACCTAAAAAAGTTTACAAAGGAGGAAGTAAAAGAACCAGAAGTGGAGGAGGCTAAGTCCAAGAATAAGAAGGATATGATCATAGCCAAAAGGATCATAGTTGACTCCATCAAGGATAACTTGATCCATCAAGTATCATCAAAGGAAACTCTAGAAGAAATTTTTGATACTCTCTTGAGTATATTTTAACGAAGAAACATCAACAGAAAATGACTCCCAGGAATCACCTCAAAAGTCTAAAGAATCTAATGTCATAGACTATGCAATCTTACTTTTCAAGGGTGTCTCAAATTAGATATCATCTAGAATCCAATCGTGATATAGTAGAAGAAGTAGAAATTGTGATGATGACCTTAAATGGTCTTCCAAAATATTGGGAAGCTTTTATCTGATGAATCTACTCAAAAAGGAAACTAACTAAATTTAGGAATCTATTAGAAGAATGTGTCCAAGAAGAAGAAATAATCTTAGCCAGAGAAGTAAAGCTAAATGACAATGAAGATAAATCCTTGACATCCCATTCCAAAGGCAAGAACAAAAGGAAGATTCATGATCATTATCATAAGAATCAATGGTTCAAAAGACAGAAGAGAGATTTCTCAAATTTTGAGTGCTTCACTTGTCATAAATTCGGACACATTGCCATCAATTGTCCTATGAAAGAAGAAATATTTTATAATATGAAAATATTCCAAGCTTGTGCTATTGAAGACAATGATCAAAAAATTAAAGAGGAAGCAAAGAAATATGAAGAATGCAATGAAGAATATGTATTGATCTCTGCCCTAGTGGGATCAGTCTTGTTGGGCCCAAAAATGAACCCTTTTTTACCACACTTGCTATACTCTTTTTGCCTTATCTTACCCTATTTTTATGCACCTAACAGATTTTTTCCCTTCATCGAAGCTCTCATTCTTCATAGGTATGATTACTTATTGTTTTATCATATTAATACTTATGATTGTAATAAACAAGGATTTACCTCTTGAATTATGCTGATAAGTTAGATTTTATGAATATTTCTCAAAACGTGAAGGATACAGGTGGATCAGGTCAAGTAGTTTATAGAAGAGATGAGAATTTATTTCCAGGTATTCCCATGAAATCCATCTTCGTAGGTGAAACACACCCAAAGATCCTCATTCTACGCAATCTGCAACAGACTCAGCCTTAGCAGTGCGCCATTATTCAAGGGTAGCTGCAATCGATGGAGTAATCCTTAATCAATTTTTGTTATTTCATTATCAGCTCATGCGACAAACTTCCTATATTATTTGATTCTGTTTCACCATAGTTGTAACAACACATTGTAATAGGGAAGCCTGAAGATCGTAGATCTTTACGGATGCTCGATATTAGTGGGTAGAAGTTATGAAAATTGTTGTATAAATATTAGGGAGTATCCAGAGCCAAGGGTTGAAAAATAATTGATCATATTGTATAAGTTTTTATCGAGACTGTACTTTCATTCCATCATCTAATAGAAGAAGCAGAATTCTTCTGATTTCTATGTTTTAACATGTGCTAGTTTCTGGTGTCTTTGTTCGAAGGATGGGCCTGCATTCCTATAGAGCATGTCGAGTTAATTAGGTATTTATATTTTCTATCATGTCGTGTGGATGTTACAATAGATGTATTATTTTATAACAGCTGCAACAATAATGATTCATTGTGAGTTTCCTCAATTGATCAGTAATCACATTTCCTGTAAGCTGCAGCACAGTAGTGTGACAGTCAACTATCTAGACTAATTTTCCTTATGCACTTGTGTGGTAGCTGTAACAACAAAGCTCATCCCTATTATATTTCAATTTCTGTGTTTTTGAGTCTTGCTAATTCACTCCATTTATAGATGGGCCTGCATTCCTCATAGGTATGATTACTTATTGTTTTATCATATTAATACTTATGATTGTAATAAACAAGGCTTTACCTCTTTAATTATGCTGATAAGTTAGATTTTATGAATATTTCTCAAAACGTGAAGGATACAGGTGGATCAGGTCAAGTAGTTTCTAGAAGATATGAGAATCTATTTCTAGGTATTCCCATGAAATCCATCTTCGTAGGTGAAACACACCCAAATATCCTCATTCTACACAATCTGCAACAGACTCAGCCTTAGCAGTGCGCATTATTCAAGGGTAGCTGCAATCAATGGAGTAATCCTTAATCAATTTTTGTTATTTCATTATCAGCTCATGCGACAAACTTCCTATATTATTTGCTTATGTTTCACCACAGTTGTAAGAACACATTGTAATAGGGAAGCCTGAAGATCGTAGATCTTTACGGATGCCCGATATTAGTGGGTATAAGTTATGAAAATTGTTGTATAAATATTAGGGAGTATCCAGAGCCAAGGGTTGAAAAATAATTGATCATATTGTATAAGTTTTGATCGAGACTGTACTTTCATTCCATCATCTAATAGAAGAAGCATGATTCTTCTGATTTCTATGTTTTAACATGTGCTAGTTTCCGGTGTCTCTGTTCGAAGGATGGGCCTGCATTTTTATAGAGCATGTCAAGTTAATTAGGTATTTATATTTTCTATCATGTGGTGTGGATTTTACAGTAGAGGTATTATTTTATAACAGCTGCAACAATAATGATTCATTGTGTGTTTCCTCAATTGATCAGTAATCACATTTCCTATAAGCTGCAACACAGTAGGGTGATAGTCAACTATCTAGACTAATTTTCCTTATGCACTTGTGTGGTAGCTATAACAACAAATATCATCCCTATTATATTTCAATTTCTGTGTTTTTGAGTCTTGCTAATTCACTCCATTTATAGATATAATTATTGAGTTCAATTTCTGCATTTCAGATTCCTAGATCAAGTTGGATTGAGAT
Source organism: Pseudotsuga menziesii (assembly GCA_001517045.1). Lineage (NCBI taxonomy): Eukaryota > Viridiplantae > Streptophyta > Pinopsida > Pinales > Pinaceae > Pseudotsuga > Pseudotsuga menziesii. The sequence continues at coordinate 183,781 of LPNX010028601.1, forward strand.
AGTTATAATGGATCTTCAATTGGCTTGGTAAATTAGGATTTAACTTTCTGTAAAAGTAAGTCTAGATTTCTATTTCCTGAATCTTTCATTTCTAGATCAATGTTGTAGAAGGGTAATAATACTTTTTCATTCCTAGGAAGGTAAATTACATTAAGTTAATCATGGGAAGAGTTGGGATGAACAAACATGTAGGATAGTTTATTTAACACAATCAACTACTTAGTGTTTAAGCATAAACAATCTAAATTATATTTGCAACAAAAATAATTTCCTGGGTTGACAATTTATATTGAACATTTTGTATGTTGGATTTAATTAACTTGCATATAGAGTGCCCAACATTTTGGCATCGTTGTTGGGGAAGGTAATCATTACACACCATAATAGTTGCATCCATTAATTTTTCTTCAGTTTTCTTTAAGTTTGCATGTTTTCAGTTGCATGAATACTAGAAGGGTACAATGTGACATTCACACAACCCCCAGAAGTCCCCAGAATACTAACAATACAGGTAGTCAAGGTCATGGACGAAATCCAGCCTTAGGAAGAAAGAAATTCATTGAAGATCCGGTTGCCAGAACCATTCCTCTACCGGAGATCTCCATAAGGGTTCCTTTGTCAGAAGAATTTCAATTATTCAATAGCCAGAGGGAATAACCCCCATGAAAAACATATCACCATCAGTTTTACCTTGTTTTCATGGAAAAGCAGCAAAGGATCCGGATGAGCTTCTTTTCGAGTTTGACATCCTCTATCACAACTATGATTACACCTCCAGTGAGGAAAAGTTGAAACTTTTCCCTGCTAATATGAAGGATAATGTGCTACGTTGGTTGATGAGCATGGTTGGGGGAACTATCACCACATGGGACCCAATGGAATAGGTGTTCCTAGAAAAATATCAGGAGTATTGCAATACCAAAGATAAAAGAGAAGAAATATTTAAAATGGTACAAAGGGATGATGAAATCTTGGAAGATCTTGTTGAGAGGTTTTGTACAATGTCCAGAGACGAATACAGGGTTAGTTGTGGTCAATATCATCCTACTTTGTGGGATTAGGGAAGACTCCCTAGACATGTTGAACCTGCAGGGAAAGGGGATATCTCACAGGAATCCTTTCAAAATATTGTTGAATTGTGCAAGAAGTATTTGAGAGGATCTTCCAGGAACAACAAAGATGATAAAGTAGAATGAGATGTCTTCAACATAAAATAGAAGTCATCTAATGGAGGATCTACCCAAGGAGAAATAGGTAATATTCTCGATAATTTCAAGACAAAAATGATGAGCTCCATCTCCTTAGAAATAGATGTCCCGAGGGAAAATAAAAAACAAGCAGTAGAACATCTAACACTTGGTGTATTGTGCCTTAAATGTAGGAATAAACATCACCCAAAGGAGTCCCCACTCAACAAAGTAGAAGTGTGTAAGTTCTATGAGCTAAACCATGATACAAAGGAATTCGCTTCACTACCTCAAGTGAAGGTAGTTTTGCAGGAATTAACTCCATATGTGGAACTAGCCTACTTCATTGCCCATAAAAAGCCTTGAAAGCCTCGAAATAAAGGTATGACTCTAGAATCATTTCCATTTTTGAATAAAATGAATAATTAGAATAATATACATCACATGAATACACAATTCCCTTCATCTTATTCCAACCATCAATGGTATCCTCCTCAACCTCCAATGCAAATTTTTAACTCATGGAACTCTTAGCCACAACCACCAAACCAACAGAATTCTTGGTCTTCTGGGTGGAGGAACTTCCACCTAAGAAACTAGTTTCCCCATAACCAATCTCCTCAATAGTTTTGACATCAACAATTTCGTCATCAACCATACCCTCCTCAAAAATACCCTTAGCCATATCAATAGTATCAATATTCGTAGCTGCAACTCTAGAGAAATGCTGCACCCAATATGCCTATACAATTTCAGCTACCTTCTCAACCTAACCCCAACCCAAAAAATAAAGAAGTCAATCAATTTGAGACTTCCGAAATGCTCGCTTAGTCCATTACTCCAGTTTTCTGTAATGACATCCGCTTACGATCAAGGAGGGTAGTGGATCCTTTGGTCAATGAGGATGTTCCATCCTATTCCTTTGAAGAAAGGATGAATCAACAGTACTTATCCAATGCAACAATCCCCCTTATTGAGGATGCTGAAATTCCTACCGAGACACTGACTGAAACAAAAAAAGAAACATCTATGGAGACACAACCTGTACAACTAATTAGGGAACCACCATATCCTAAAATACTAACACTACAAAAAGTAGTGTAACAACCTCAATTTAACCTCTTTGTAGAGTTGAATAACCTCTATGTCAAAATTACACTGCTATAGGCCCTTCATGATGTGCCTATCTTTGCCAGAACTGTTTGGGATCTGTGTACAAGAAAACCAGAAAGGAAACCTAGGGATGCTCCCACTGTCCATGTTATAGGGAAATTATCTCAACTAATAATGGGAAAAACCATCCTATCCCGATACGCTGATCCTGGGAATCCCACTGTCACTGTGCAGATTAGGAATACACAGATACCAAATGTACTAGTATATTTAGGTGGAGCTATTAATGTCATGACCATAGAAACGATAAGAATACTTCGGCTTACTAATCTGAGGCCAACTCCAACTGTTCTAGAACTTACAGATAGGTCTACCATAAAAACTAAGGGAAACATTGATGACCTCATCATCTCAGTTGATTTGTTGGAATATCGTGCTGACTTCTTGGTTCTACAACCCAAGCCGCATCTAGGAGGACACCTGCTAATCCTGGGAAGGCCCTAGTCAGGTACAATTGATGCTTGCATCAACTGTCGGCCTCGGTCTATGACCACATCATATGGGACCGAAACAAAGAACCTTACCATCTATTCTCCAAATCGATCGGTTTTAAAAGCTGAAACTCCATTATGGATGGAGATAGAGGAAGAGGACGGCATTCAACCACTGTTAATGATAGGTAAGGCGTTGACCTTTAAGGACGAAACAGAGGATGATGCCATCAATAATTTTATCAGTGAACCCACTTTTGTTAACAAAAAAATTTATCAGATCCTGAATATTACTCTAGGTGAAGAACAACAAGAAAATATCACAGAGGAGACATTAGTCAGTGACACTCTCATAGTTCCAGTGTTGAAATTTCAAAAAGTGTTCCAATCGAGATAGAACTGATAAAAACAATGAATATCAATCCTAATCTTACTCCAAATGAACATGAACGACTAATCACTTGCTTAAAAAAACATAATGGGGAATTCTCTTGGCAGTGCACAGACATGAAGGGTATCCCTTCTAATCTGTGCACCTACCATGTTTATATCAAAAGTGACTCTCGGCCTGTGTGCTAGCTGCAATGAACGATGTATCCCATTCTTAGGTACATAGTGAAGGAAGAGATTAAAAAATCTTGGAAACAGGGCTTATATACCCCATCTCAGACATCGAGTGCATGTCTTTACTCGTGATAGTAGCCAAGAAGAATGGTAAATGGAGATTCTGTGTGGATTACAGAGAGTTGAACAAGGCAACACAGAAAGAGCACTTTCCCCTGCCTTTCATCGACTAGGTACTTGACACCTTATCTGGGAAGAAGTTCTTCTCCTTTTTGGATGGGTTTAGTGGGTACAATCAAATCCAAATTGCTCCTGAAGATTGGGATAAAACTACCTTCACCTATCCCTTGGGTACCTTTGCATGGAAGGTGCTCCCCTTCAGTTTATGCAATGCACTAGACACATTTCAAAGAGATGTAACTGGTATCTTTTCGTAAATGGATAATTATAGTATGGATATTTTCATGGACGATTTTACCCCTTATGGTAGTGCCTTTGAAGTGGCACTGAAAAACATGGAAAAGGTTTTAACATGCTATGAGAAAACCCAACTATGTTTTAGCCCTGAAAAGTTCCATATGATGATGAGTGAGGGTGTAGTGTTGGGGAACTTTATCTCTGCTGATGGTATCCAAGTAGATCAATCCAAAATTAGCGTGACTGAGAAAATACCACTCCTAGAAATCAAAAAGAGGTATGTAGCTTTTTAGGGCATGCTAGGTATTATAGAATATTTATAAAAACAAAATCCAAACTAGCTTCTCATTTATTTACCTTATTGATGAAGGATGCACAGTTTGCTTGAAATGATGCATGCTAGACAACATTCACTAAGCTCAAGAATAGGATGTCTATAACTCCAATCTTAAGAAGGCCCAATTGGGCTTTGCCTTTCCACATTTCTTCAGATTCCTCTGACACTACCATTGGAGTAGTATTATGTCGGCAGGATGGTCAAGCACCATATGCAATTTATTACATCAGTAAGAACTTGGCCCCTGCTGAAATCAATTATACTGTTATAGAGAAGGAATTTTTAGCCATTATTTACTCCATTAACAAATTTAGACACTACATCACTGGGTATTCCACCTTTGTACACACTGACTACTCATCCATTAAGTACCTAATCAACAAACCAGTTACTAATGCTAGGAGAGCTAGATGGTTGTTACTATTACAAAAGTTTGATATTACCATTATTGAAAGGCCTGGGAAAGAAAATGTTGTTGCTGATTATTTATCTTGTTTTACTAATAGTGATAATAGCCTACCAGTTGAGTATTCTTTCCTAGATGAACACTTGTTTCCAGTTTCAGCTCATTCCCTTTGGTATGTAGATGTTGCTAATTTCTTGGATATAGGTAAGCTTTAGCACACTTGTCAAAAAGAGAGAAAAGGAAGATTATTCAACAAAGTGATAGGTATTTCTAGATACATGGACATATTTCTACACAGGTCTTGATCTTGAGATCCGAAGATGTGTAAGGGAGGATGAAGTCTTCCATATCTTGAAGGCCTGTCATGGTGAGCCATATGGGGGAAATTTTGTAGACAGGAGAATAGGTCATAGGCTGTTGAGAATGTGTTATTATTGGACAACATTTTTCAGGGATGCCAAGAAATATGTCGAGTCTTGTGACATCTATCAAATAATGGGCCAACCTAATAGATTGGATGAAATGCCTCTTCTACCAAAGTCAGTGGTGGAACATTTTGATAGATGGGAATTAGATTTTGTTGGGCCCATCAATCCTCATTCAAAATAGAAAGACTACATTTTATTTTGCACCAACTATTTGATAAAATGGGTAGAAGCTGTGGCTTTGGCAAAGACAAATGACCAGACTATGATAGATTTTCTGTATGGAGAAAAATTTACTCGTTTTGGAATACCCAAGGAAGTAATCAAAGATGTAGAACCACAATCTATGTCACACAAATTCGAACCTTTGCTACAGAAGTACCATATTTAGCATAGGATAACTTCACCTTACCATCCCTAGGCCAATGTCCAGGTTGAAAGTACAAATAAAGTTATCGAAGCTACCCTCACAAAAATAGTAAGGAGCCATTGAATAGACTGGGTTGAAACAATTTCGGAAGCACTATGGGCATATCGTGCTACATGGCGCAATACTACAGGTTTCTCCCCTTATGACTTGGCGTATGGCAAAAGCGTTGCCTTTCCCATTGAATTCGAAATCAAAACATTGAAGAAATCCATGGAAGTAAACTTAGATCTAACCCAAGCCCATAGGAGTAGATTGAATCAATTGAATAAGATTGATGAAAAATGCATAGATATTGTGGATCAAACAACATTAATTTAGCACCAGATATCCAATTGGCATGATAGGTTCATCAAGAAGCAATTCTTCTACGAGGGAGATAGGGCACTATTATATGATTCAAGATTCAAAAGGGACTTTAAAGGTAATCTATGCACAATATGGTTAGGTCCATATCTGATAGACAAAGTATTCGACAATGGTACAGTCCACCTGGTCACCATCGATGAGAATCGTGCACCATTATTCACTAACGGTCACAGGCTACCACTGTATCATAATCCAATTTCAAGGAACACATTTGTTTAATAGATTGCAGCTGATCTAGGATACCAGTTGGAGAAATTGAAAGATTCTTCCTCTGCCCCTATCAATCTTTAGAAAGTCATTGCAATTCCCACACAAAATTCTTCTACATAAATAAACTAATGCTTGGTTCCTTTTTCATTTCTTCCTTTACACTTGATTGTTTTTTTTAAGTATGTGTAGGAATTCACTCAAGGAGTAATGGTTATGACTGGGCCTAACAACCATGAGACCCTACATAATTTTTTGTTTTATGGAAGAGCTCCTTACAGAAGAAAATTGGAATGATGAACAACTCGACGTTGCTGGAACTTTACAAAATTTGCCTATTTTTATGTCCCGTCACAGCTGCAACACATTAAAACATTGTCTATTGTTTGTCTCGTTGCAGCTAAAACACTGTAAAACCTTTCCTTCTTTTCATCCCATTGCAACTGTAGCACCGTAAAACCTTGCCTATTTTTCCATCCCATCGTAGCTGCAAAACTGTAAAAACTTGCCTATTTTTATGTCTCGTCATAGCTGCAACATCGTAAAACCTTGCTTAATTTTCCGTCCCATTGCAACTGTAACACCATAAAACCCTACCTATTTTCCCATTCCATCACTACAACACCGTAAAGTATTGGCCATTTTTCCGTTATAGTAGCTGCGACTCCATTAAAATTTTGTCTACTTTTACTCTTTTTAGTGGTTGCAACTCCACTAATTTGGCTGACTTTCCCTATAGTTTGTGGCTGCAACTCCTCGATATTTTTCCATAGCCGGGATGCAACTCCTTCAAATTTGTCCATAATTTCTGCCGCCTGTGATTTTGCTGATTCAGGCTCACTTCATAGCTTTAATTATTATTCCATCAAGATTGACAAGACAACTTTTGGTTCGAGGGGAGAAGGACCATGGTAGCACCCGAGCAATAATACTTAAATTTGAAGACCTCATTGATACGCTATATTACTTCGAGAGGTTATGGTTCATTTCATAATTACTAAGTTATAATTCTGGTTATTTACATGATTAATAATTAGGCAGATTTGACAGAGTTAATCATACCTACCTTTTAATATCTATCGTTACAAATGTACTTCATTAACTTTCCATTCCCACGATCTAATGGTTACTCAAATTTATTTCACAACTACCACCTTTTCCTAGTTTGGGGAAAAATCTTACCAATCATTCTCTAGTTAACTTTCCAAATTTGCCAACTTCAACCTTTGTTGTTCATGCATGTACTTCATTGAAATATCCATTCTTGGATCCTTCAATTTGCTAAGCTAATACTAGAAGTTAGAAATAAAGTTAACATGGGTATCTCGAAAAATTCTTTGTGTCTCTTGTCTCTTTTGTTTTATTGTTGTGCATGTTATTCTCTGAGATAAGATCCTAAGATCATAATGCTAGATTAAATGATAAAAATAAAACATGGTATCAGAGCTAACATAAGAAGAAGAAATTGTGCACCTGCAGAAACTAGGGATTCATAATTTTTGGGTCTATCTCCACAATCCGTTAGCAAAGGTATGCTAGGATGACCCTTCATTGAAGGGCGCATCTTTCTGTCGAAGTGGAATTTGATTCTGAACATTTTCTTTTTTGGTGCAAGAAATTAGGGCTTCTTATAGAAGATGAACTTCTAAGTGAGCCCAGCATAGGATTTATCTCCTCTTGAAAATCAAATTTTGGAGACCAGGGTGAAGATTTTTTATTGGGTGTAACTTCGGGAAAGTCAAACCCTAGTTCAACCTCGAGCTAGAAAAACCCTAAAATACTAAAATTGATAATTTTTGGTACATTCACCGTATCTCAGGACTAGAGAAGTTCGAGGAGATGAAACTTTCATAGGTCGAAGCTAAAATCCTTATTTAAACTGTATCCAAAATTTAGCCTCAGATGCGCTATATTCTAGGAGATCTAATCCCTGCAAGTTAGAGTTCTAGTCTCTTCTAGGATTCATTCCCAAACAGGACACCTGGGGAGAATTGTTATATCTCAGGCTACAAAGATTTAAATTAAATTTATGAAGATGTTCTAGAAAGGGCACAAACTACACTTTCTGTAGTTCGAGTTTTGGACCCATAAGAGGAAACAATGACATCTTGAAGTCCATAGAACTTAACTTTGCTAAACAGTCCTGAAATAGGTCACTTTGGGAAAATGCTCATAAGTCCCAATTGGTGAAACCAATTAGGATGAAAACTATGGTTTCGGAATAGGCACAGGTGGGGCTACCTCATTACTAATTTTTAGACACATAGGAGTAGTAAATTTGGAGATACCACAGAAAATCTATCAGGCATTTATGCAGAAGAAATTGGAAAACTAGGGATTCCTATTCCAAGAGCTTCCCTCCACTTTTTTCATAAAAGGAGTACATTGGATAGCACACCTTGAGGAGGTCTATCTTTCTATCCAATCAAATCTGAAATATTCCTAGTTTTGAAAATCAGGGTTTCTCTGACAAACCCTAGATCATCCAGCCCCAGAACCAAGACAAACACCTCAAATCAATAAGATATAGTCTTTTTTTATTTTTAGTTGAGGTTCTCATTTCAAAGTGATCTATCACATCATCTTAATGATAATCTTGTTGAATTTGACAACTTCCAAGTGTGGAAGTATATGATCTCTCTTAAGAAAATGAATTAGACACCTACACAAGTAGAAAGGTTCCAATTCGAAAGGGAGATGAGGCTAAAAGCCTTTCACAAGAAGAACCTGGTCAAGGAAAATAAGATCATTGTTGATTCAATCATGGATCACCTTGTACCACAAGTGTCTTTCCTAAAGACACCAAAAGAGATGTTTGATTCCTTGAGTAACCTATTTGAAGGGAAAAACATAAATCATAATATGAATTTCAGAAAGCAGTTGAAGAATGTGAAGATTTAGAATGTAGAGACGATATAGTCATACTTTATAAGGGTCTCTCAAATCAAAGAAAAACTTGTAGTAGTAGAAGAAGAAGTGGAGAATGCAGAAGTGGTGATAGCCACCTTGAATGGCCTCCCAGGATCATGGGATTCATTCATTTGAGGAATGTGTGCCAAAAGGAAGTGATTTATTTCAACAAACTCTAGGAAGAGCACGCACAAAAAGAAACTCAACTCATAATAAGAGAAAAGAATATGGGAGCAATTGAAGATCAAGCTTTCACCATTCAAGGAAGATCCCTCAAGCAATGAGGAATATGAAGAACTCAACTCTTGAAGAACCTCTTATCCATCTTAGAATTTGGATTAGAAATGATGCTATTATGAATGGAGAAGATGATGAAGCTGAAGGCTCAAGAAGGAGTCTACCCATGAAACAAGTAAACAGAAGTATTCAATTGTCATTTCAAGATATTGTTTTGTTATGCATTTGTTTATATTCAGTTGATGTACTATGTATGATATAATGTTTGTATTAATAATAGTATACTACTAATACGCATGTGATGGAGAAGTAGCTCATGGTTCTATACAAATATCCATTGCTACTTATCTAGAATGAAACCTCTTTGCTGACATATTGGATTAGTGCACAATCTCAATGTTGTTCTGGTAGAGATGGAAGCATCTAGGAAAGTTTTCGTGAGATATGGATGAATGTTGTATTGGATAAAATAGTTGCATGATCATATATTTATGCATAATAATTTTTCCTTATGAATATGATTTATGAAATGTTTCTAATAATACAACTAATGCATTTGACTTGCAGGAAAGATCGCGTAAAATTGCCTGCAAGCAAAGAAGGATGAGAATTGTTCCAAAGAAGAAGTGATGATAGTTCAACATGAAGAATAGTATGATGAATGTAGTGACATCATTGATGCAGAACCTTCCATCCATGAAGAAGCAAGCAAGAAGAAAGGGAAGACCAGTTCAAGAAGAATGATGTTAAGGATGCAGTATCGATACTTGAAGGGAAGTTCGTAGTTCCATCATGCAGTAGATGGAAACATTGTGGGATACAAGGAAAGATTTGTAGCACGAGACTTCTCACAAAAAGAAGGAATAAACTACAAAGAGACATTTGCAGCCCTTGGAAGTGAAGTCATATGACAGGAAGAATCATGTATTAAAATTAAAGAAGGCCTTGTATGAGCTCAGAAGACACCCATGGGATAAAAAATACATAAGGAGCTTGATGAAGATCTTAACCTTTGCTAAAGGAATGAATATATTAAACTTTCCTTGATGAAGGGATCGATGACGATGCAAATGAAAGCATATAGAGGATGACAATCTCACAGATGGGTACGAGAAGAATGATTTAAAATATAAAGAATCTTGGTATCCAGTGACCCTAGATGGATACATAGAATATTAGTAGTAGAGGAAGCTACTTGTCACTCCAGTACAGAATGTTTCAACGCATAGAGTATGGAAAACAGAGGGAGTATGATGCTTCTGAAGGATTCACTGTAGAAGATATCGAGGTTCAACATGGAATGACAAGATGGATGTATTAATAATGACTCTAGGATTTACTAAGAGTAAAGTGGATTCCAACCTTTGCTTGAAGGTTGAAGGGGGATGACCAGTGATGCTCCTGTTTTATGTCAATGCACTATTTTCTAGGCATGGAGGTGTGGCAGAATGCAGAAGGAATCTTCCTAGGACAAGGGAAGTATGTAGTAGAGATCATAAAGAGGTTCAGGATGATGGACTACAAGGCCATGACCACACCTATGGAATTTAACCTGAACCTATTGAGTGTTGCTTCATCAGAGACGCTTGATGCTATGATGTATCATCAGATGATTGGTTTCTCGATGTAGCTGACGAACAGGAGACCAGATATTTGCTTTGCCCTGAACACCTTGAGTCAGTTCCTGACAGATCCAAGACATGTTCACTTGATTATTGCAAAGCATATTCCGAGGTACGTGTTAGGCCCACTATATGCCAGTTAATTAAAAATTAACATGCAGAGTGCTAAACATAAATTATCAACCCGAGGAAGTCTTTTATTTCAAAGCTATTGTGCAAGATCTATGCAAGCATAATTTATAGCTGAAACTATTATCTATTGGTATGCAATCGAAACTCTTTGTAAAGTAGATCACACCTTCTTGAAAGTAAATCAAACCTCAAAATTATTCCTATGAAACAATATTTAATTGCATAAATCTAAAAGAAGTCTTGTGTTGTTGAACGATCTATCAAAATGAATTAACATGAGAACACTATGATAAATATAATGAATAAAAACATGAACTGAATAATAAAATAACTATGATAAATCTAATTAATGAAAACATGAACTAAATAATAAAATGACTATGGTGAATTTATTGAATGAAAGCATGAATTAACAAATAACATATCTACAAAATAAAACATATACAATCAACACTACCAGCATCTCCTCAAGAAAGGGGGCCCTTCCTCCACTAAGCAGAGATGGATCTCATTGATCTCTACAATGAAAGTCTACAACTCCATAATTAAGAAACTACCAGCATGTATTATCATAATGAATGATTATAATAGGTCTTAATCAAATCCTACATCATAACCTTGTTTCCTCTTTTCTTCTCTTCTTCCCCCAATCCAACGAGATTGATTACATATTTATACATAAAATTATCTCATGGAAATGAAGAACTAAACCCCCAACTTGTGATCTGTAACAACTGAAACACGCTCGTAACTACTAGCAATTTTGGAAGCAGCCACCACACCAAATCTGGAAAATACCCTCTCGAAGAATGATCCATATATCCCAAACCTTTGCCTTGTTTGACCATTTGCATGCAAGTTAGGTAAATGAGGATTTTACACACAAAACCCATGTCTTGGAGTTTTGAGATTCGTTTCCAGATTCCCGCAAATCGAGATGTGAATCAAGGTGTTTTTATGTGGCATGCATTTTCAGTTAAGGCTGTAACAGCTGGCTATGACTGTCTTATACATGACAAATCACTCCACAACCCATAATTAATAAAATTATGCATAATAATCTCCAATTCATCAAAGATAAATCAAAATAATCATTATTAACCACTTAAAACATCAATGGAGGTAGTATGCTATTTTATGCACAGTTACAACAAATGGATGGAAAATGCAATGATAAATGGGCGATAATGGGAAGAAAACGGATGAAATATATGTTGATAAGTGGTGGAAAAATGGACAATTCCAGGGCCCAACATCTCCCCAAAACTAAAATTGTTGCATGTCCTCATGCAACCCAATACTTGTGTAGCATCCAACTAGAAAAACTCATTCACTTGTTACTTCATTTTCCCATTCGGATAGTTGCATCCAGAAGAAATGGAGAGTTTAACAGAAATTGAAAGAGTCACTTAGTGGAGGATTTAGTAGAAATTTCGTGTAGTCACACCTCATTTTTTTTTTTATTTTTTTTTAGCAGAAAATTTGGCAAAGGTTTTAGTGAACATTTTAGCGGAGTCACAGCCGAAATAGCGCTAAATTCAGCAGGGAATTTGGCAAAGTCTAAGTTGAAAATGGTCGTAGCTGAATAGACTAGAAAATGGAGTCGCAGCTGAACCGATGAACGAAATGGAAAATGAAGTCGCAGCTGAACAGAATGGAAAATGGAGTTGCTGCTGAACCGATGAACGGAGCAAAAAATAGAGTTGTAGCTAAGCATATGAATGGAATGAAAAATGGAGTCATATCTTAATAGAATGGAAGATAGAGTTGTAGATGAACACAGTTGCAGTTGAATAGAATGGAACAAAAAACAGAGTTGCAATTGAATGGAGCTGAATGGAACGGGAAAATGACCATATTTTACGGTGTTGTAGCGTTTTGAAAAAAACTCCGAAGTCATTTCCTCCTAAAAAATGAACTGGGTTTGGCTGAAATTTTTAAGGCATATTTATAATAGTCCAATGCAGCTACATACCAAAAATCAAGGAAACCCGCATCACGAATTTTGAGAAAAATACAAATTAGCTGTAGATGATTATGGTCATTTTCTCAAAAACCATATATTGGATTGGGATGAAAATTGACATGTTTGTGCATCTTAGTATTATTCACTTCTTGCCAAAAAATCATGAAAATTCAACTTACCAATTGAAATATATGCTCATTTCAATTTCTTCACTTTTGGAGATGAACATGGATAAAAATGTGTTGCAGCTAAACTTCCTGAACCAATATTTCACAAAATACAAACTAGGTTGAAGTGAAATTTTGCAAGAAATTAAATACCATTCTAATGCATCTCCACACCAAATATTAGACAAACCCACATCACATATTTCGAGAAAAATGCAAATTAGATGTAGGTGATTGTTGCTAGGGTTTCCGCCCTAGCTTGTGCGAATGAGCACCTACTAAGGAATATGGATTCCTTAGTAGCAGTTCAATGATATATGAATTAAATAATGTTAAACGAAAATAAAAGCTAATCTAAACATTCATGAAGCAATACAATAAAAAATTAAATAACATAAAGCAATAATGGTAAAAGTGAATAATGATCTTTATTGATGTTACCTCCAATGAGGAGGTTGATGGAGTCCGTTGCGCTGGTCCGATGTCGGTGGCTTCGAGCTCCAAGCTGCTTCTTCTCTTTCTCTGATGGTGGAAATGGGCCAAAAAGAGTTCTCAATGGTGAAAGTAGCTTAATGGTAAGCTAGGGTTTCAAGAACAATTTCGGCAGAGGCAGGATACTTATGATAGTGGATATGGAATAATGGGTCTCCATCACTTATTTATAAAACCATGTGGTTTAGGTCAGCTTTTTAGGGTTTTAGCTGTTTAGGGTTTCCTCTTTTTCCTCATTAGTTTACATTTTTTATTCCTTTTTGGATATTTTTGGAGGAAAAAAGGATTTTATAGCCTTTTGGAGGCATTTTAAGCTTTTTGGTGACCTTTTAGATGGTTTTATGGGTTTTTGATGGAGATATGGTAGGAAAGTGGACAAATGAGCCATGTAATGGGTGTTAACAGATTAACCCCTGATGTGCGAGGGCAGGAGCTCATCGTATGGCTGATGGACATCATGAGTCATATTTGGTTTTTCTTGGGGTGTGGAGAAGAGAAGGAAGCAACTGAAGTCCAGGACACCGATCTCGAACCACTTGCAAGGACTGAAAAGTACATAACCTCAATAATGGATGAGGGATCGTCTGATAATATGGACGAGGCGGGAATTCCCATGCTCATATCAGAATATAACATAGCAATATAAATGGTCCTCAAATACTGAATGAGAAAAAATCTCAATATACGGACGAGGCGGGCATTCCCATGCTCGTATCAAGATACATAAAAATAACGGTGTATATCATGAGAGTCCAGAGGGGACACAAATCTGGAACATACTGCTGGGTTGACCATGTCTGAGCTGAACAACTGATGCACTGAAATGAGGTCAGTGCTACTGAATGTGGTTCCAAAGGAACTGATAAGCTACTGGATCATAGTGACAATGGTCATAATCGCGATGGTGCGCTGTTCTGGAACTGAATCTGGGTACTCGAGGAAGCATGAAGTCGGATAGCTTCCGAATACAATCGCCAACGCAGCCCGGACATCCACAGGAACATATAACTGAGCATTCTGAAGTGACTCACCAATGTGCTAGAGTCGGGGGAAATCCGGGGTCTTCGACAAATCCTGGAGGGGACATAAATCCTGCATGATTCTCAACGATGCGATCAAGGGGCTGATGTCGAGCATGTGAGAAAGAATCATTCGGAGAGGCAATGATAAGTCCTCCCAAAATGATCCGTAGGCACTCACCACAGATGGCGATGGGTCCAAGGTGCAGGGACCTCTAGGTCTATCCTCTGGAATAGAGTTGTTGTCATCGACAGAGGGAAACCTGCAACTATCAAGGCAATGATGTTTCCTTGACAGGAGCACGAGGTAAAAAACCGAACTGTGATAGTACTGATGGTAGAAGTGGTAAATTGGGGGGGACAACTAGGCAAGTAGATTGAGTGGACTCAAACTTCCTTTGTTCAGAGTATGATGGCGGGGATGATCGGGCAACATATGAAACTGGCTGGTGGTAAAGGGAATGTGTCTGTATTTATCTTGAGGGCGAATGGGCTGATGGAAACTCAGGTTGTGGTAAGATGGCAAGGAACTACAGAGTACTCTGAACAAAGGAGACCTAATGGGGGTGCTGCCGAGAGGATTGATCATAGCGCCAAGAGGCGGGGGGTGGCTTCTTCATGGGTTATGGAACGAGAAGAAGTGTGGATATATAAAATGCTACTGTCATGTGGATTTTCCGAGCCCATGACAGTACATGCTCGTGGTTGCTTTTATATTTACGGAGTCTGAAAGCAAATAAGAAGACTCTGTATTAATTGAATGGTACTTTCATGTGGATTTTGCGAGCCCATGACAGTTCATGCTCGTGGTTGCTTTCATATTTAAGGAGTATGAAAGCAAATAAGAGGACTCTGTATTAATGGAATGGTACTGTCATGTGGATTTTGCGAGCCCATGACAGTTCATGCTCGTGGTTGCTTTCAATTGTAAGGAGTCTGAAAGCAAATAAGAAGACTCTTAAGTAATGAAATGGTACTGCCATGTGGATTTTTCAAGCCCATGACAGTTCATGCTCGTGGTTGCTTTCAATTTTAAGGAGTCTGAAAGCAAATAAGAAGACTCTGTATTAATGGAATGGTACTGTCATGTGGATTTTGCGAGCCCATGACAGTTCATGCTCGTGGTTGCTTTCAATTGTAAGGAGTCTGAAAGCAAATAAGAAGACTCTGTATTTGGAATGGTCAGGCAAGGAGGAAGTGTTCAATTAAGGAACATTTATGATGATCGGAACTGATGGTGGGGGAGAACACTGGTGGGCCTCCTTGCAGGGTGGATGAATGGTGGAAAAATAACGAAACCTTTGCAGTATGACAGGAGTGAATGGCTCATGTAAAAAGTGTGGAACAATCAGACGGCGGCCGACGTGGCGCGCTAATCAAGGTAGCAAGATGTCCGGACACAATGTTATGATTGTACCTAGGTGAGAGCGAGAAAGTATCTCAAGCATCATCACGAGCTCGGAAAAGTGATTTCGGCGATATAAAAAGTGCTAAAAATGGAGGGCGGCCTAAGTGGCACGCAAACCGAGACGACTATTGGTGTCTAAAAAATGGGCAAAAAATAATTTCGAAAAAATGATGCAACGAAGTGACCATTGTGACGGTCTCGTCGTGCTAGTTCCAATGGTGGAAACGGTTCGGAAAACAGACTCCGTATGGGTTCGAAATGGCCAAACAAGGAAAGGGTCAATGGGCTATAAATAGTAAGTGGGCCCAATATGACACGTCATTTGCACTATTTCCATTTCACTCACAATCGGAGTGAACCAGAGCTTACGTGGGATTTCTGGATGATCTGACCGGTGGATTTGAGATTTAGGAGAGCCAGGTATTCCGTTGAACTTATGCCTGTTTTCTTTTTGGGTTGGGGGGGAGGGTTGCGGGTCCCGGGGGGTTTTTTGTACGGTCCACATGGGTGGACCGCGGGTTTCGGGATCGAAACCGCGGTCTTCGACCGCGGGCTTCGACCAGGACAGCCGCGGTCTCCGACCGCGGGTTTCGACCGGGACAGCCGCGGTCAGCTTGACAGCCGCGGTCTGGACCGCGACTATCGGGCTTGACAGCCGCAGTCTGGATCGCGACTGTCGGGCTTGACAGCCGCGGTCTGGACCGCGACTGTCGGGCTTGACAGCCGCGGTCTGGAACGCGCCTGTCCGGCTTGACAGCCACGGTCTGGACTGCGACTGTCCAGGTTGACAGCCGCGGTCTGGACCGCGACTGTCCGCGTGACAGCCGTGGTCTGGACCGCGACTGTCGGGCTTGACAGCCGCGGTCTGGACCGCGACTGTCCAACTTGACAGCCGCGGTCTGGACCATGACTGTCTTGTTTAGAGTTGTTTGGGAAGGGTGGGAATGTCTGTTTTTTGGACATGAGTCTGATGAGGCTTCGTTGTGTGATTGACAGGATGCCATGGGTGGTATGGAGGGAGCGAGAGATGCCAGAGGGGCTGGTGGACATTATCCGAGATGACCGTCGTGTGCGAGCGATGCTTGGGATTTTCGGACTACTGAAGTTTGCTGAGATCCCGATGATTCGGTCAGCAGGGTTGCTGCTGAACCGCTCAGTGAGTTTCTGGGAGCCAGACTTACTGGCGTTCCGAGTGCAGGGGGAGAGGGTGGACCTCACCCTCACCGATGTCTATTTTTTGACAGGGTTGCCCTGCCTAGGGAGGGTGGCAGACACCCATCCGTAGGGGTCCGCAGATCTTGATATTGTTGACATGGTAGTGCGGTTCTGTGGGGAAGAGTCTCGGGTGTATCGGAATGCACTCCGAGTTAGCGACTTACGGGAGCCAGTAGTTCGAGCGACGGCTGCATGTATAGTGCGGATCCTGGGCTCCCAGTCACCTGAGAAGGTGTCTGGGGGTCAGATGCAGCTCATGGAGCGTGCACTGGAGGGGACTTATTTTGTGTGGGGTCAGATGTTCCTGACCTGCGTTCAGTGACAGCTGACCGCAGCGAAGGAAGTTGGCAAGGGATTTTGCTTTGGGTCGTTCTTGTGCGCCTTCTTTATGGAGAGAGTCCCCACACTACGGCCACGGGTGCCGGTCAGGGCAGGAGGCGTGAGGGAGCCTCGTATGATTCGGTGGGGGGAGATGATGCGCTGTCGTGGTGGTGGTGATGTTGGCCGGTATTTTATGGATGAGTTGTAGATGCAGTGGCTCCAGTTACCACTGACGCTGAAGGACTTTCCTTACAGGGACATGGACTACACAGGGGATCCATATGCGTCACGTCCACCAGGACAGGCTTGGGGTCCAGATGGTATGTATCATTTTAATTGTTTTGTCCAGTTTTTATGTTATGTGCGATATATGTTTGATATATAGTTACTGACAAGTGGTTGATTTGCAGATGTGGGCCCGCAGCCGCCGCCAGGGCATGTGGCGCGGCGAGGGATAGTGGCAGTTCCGGATTTGCCTGGGCGAGGTCAGGTGCGTCGGTGGGACACGGATGGGGCACTAGAGTCTGTACGGGTGCTGCTAGGGCGGCTGCTGATGGGAGTGAGCGATGTGGGGTGGGAGGACCTTCCTCGAGATGTGATTCAGGATTGTAGGCAGGCGCCTCGGGATTTCAGAGGGATAGCGATCCGGGTGGCTCTCTTGGCGGAGAGGGCACGGGCACGGGCACCGAGGCCTAGGCAAGATGAGGACTCGTCAGAGGAGGAGGAGGAGGAGGGGTCAGAGGCTGCTGACACAGATAGTGATGCAGGATATGACTCCCTTTAGGCAGTGCAGGGGACTCCCTTCGATATTTTGTAGCTTCGGTCTGTACTTTATGAGCTTTGAGGGATGCACATATATATTTTTTGTATAGCTGAGTACTGGGGTACTCAGAATATGTATAGTTCTGAACATGTATTTTTTGTCTTGTATATATATATATGCACGTGGATGCACATTTTTTGGTGATATTGTCTCATTTGTACGCACGTGGATGCACTTTATGATGTGTTCTATGTTTATACTGCACGTGGATGCAAGTAGTCTAGGCTGTTGGGAACGTGGATGCCCCTCTTTTTTCTTGATATGAAATGATATGATGTATGTATGATTAGGCACATGGATGCCCCTATGGATGCAAATGTCATTTTATGGTTTATGTTTTATGTATGCAAATGTTGATGCAATGCAGTCTTTTTTGGTTTTTTGTATATTAGGATGATATGCTATGGGGTAATGATGCATGATGGAGGTGTTACATAGTGTGATTGATATGCCAATCTAGGACATTGTTCGCCATTTGATCTGCGACACTATTGTAAGCTCTTGGGACATGTGTGAATGTGATGGATTCAAACTGTCGGCTAAGTTGTTTTGTACGCAGGAATTTTCTAAATAGGCAGGGATCACGCACCTGGTAGCAGTTGTTGAGCTGGGAGACAAGTAGCTGGGAGTCCAAGAACACATGAAGGTGACGTATGCCCATCTGGAGGGCAGCAGTTAGGAGACCGGTCACAGCATCATACTCTGCCTAGTTATTGGTAGCAGCGCCGATACATATTCCGTCAAGGTGGATGCGTTCGTTGGAAGGGGAGTATAAGACCCATGCTGCAGAAGCGAGGTTGGGAGACCAGCGGCTGGCACCATCAGCGAAGCCGATGTAACAAGGTTGAAGAGGATCCATCTGTGGGCATGCAAAAATGCGATGAATGTGAGATTGTGGTAAAAAATGGTGAAAAACAAAAAGAGAGAAAACTGTGCAAATGCGGACCAATGAGGTCGCGGTTTCGGTTATGGGTAGAAACGTTTAAGATACAACCCATTTCGGGGGTTGGATAAGGGTCGTCCTTCAGGGTCTGCTAAAATGTATGCCCCCTTGCAGAGGCAAGTTTGCACAATGTAAGGGCCTTGCCACATGGAATCGAATTTTCCTTTACCTTTTTTGTCGTTGGCTTGGTCATAGGCGAGGACGAGGTCCCCTTCGTGGAAATTTCGAGGGTGGACATGTTTGTCATAATGGGCTTTGGAGTGTGTTTTGGGAGCTTCGATATTCTGGAGAGTGGCACGACGATCTTCATCGGCTTGTTCGATGGATAGCAGACGTTGCTCAAGGGGGGAGGTATCGGGGATGAGCTCAACAGCGATGTGTAAGGCAGGTATCTGACACTCAATGGGGAGGACAGACTCTACACCGTGAACCAAATGAAATGGGGTAAAACCAGTGGCGGTCTTGGTGGATGTATGGTAATCCCATAAGGCAGGAAATAGCATATGGTTCCAATTGGACTTATGCCGATCGACGGTGCGTTGGAGTATGGTTTTCAGGATTTTGTTAACCGCTTCTACTTGACCGTTCCCTTGGGGGTAGTAAGCCGAGAAAAATTGGTGTTCAAACTTGAGGAGGGTGGATAACTCGTGCCAAACATGATCTTCAAAATGTGATTCGTGGTCAGATACCAACTGTTGAGGGACCCCGAATCTAGTGATGACATGGTTGAAGAAGAAACGGGCAGCAGTGTCAGCCTTACAATTGAAGGTGGGCATGGCTTCCACCCATTTGGTGAAGTAATCGACAGCGACAATGATGTACTTATGGCCATTCGCTGATGTGGGTCTACACTCCATGAAGTCTATGGCCCACTTACAAAAGGGACCAACGGTGACTACTGGGTGTAACGGAGCAGGTGGTGTCCAAGCTTTGGGGGCAAAAAGTTGGCAGTTATGGCAATGCTTGACCGCATTGATGCAGTCGGTGAAGAGTGTGGGCCAGAAATATCCGACGCGGACGAACTTTTGGGCAGTGGCCATCCCTGTGGAATGGCCACCGCAGGCACCACTATGACAATCATTAAGGACTTGTTCAGCTTCCTCGTGTGTAAGGCAACAACGAAGAATTGTGTCGATCCCTCGTCGGTAAAGGACATCTCCAATGAGGAGGTAGCGAGAGGCATGGTGACGGATACGACGACGTCCGTTCCGAGTGACTGTGGGTTGAAACTTCTACTTTCACAGGTATAACAAGATATCGCCGTACCATGGGTCATCGGACGAGATGGTAAATAAGTGATTATCGGGTAAATCTTTGGAGATAGGTGGGGCTGGGATAAAGGAAGGGAGATCCGTCATGAGCTGGGAAAGCGCAAGGGCTTTGGTGCTCTTGGGTGTTCGAAAAGTGAGGTCATATTCCTGGAGGATAATGACCCATTTAGCCACATGACCTTGCAGGAGCCACCGGTTTAAGAGATAGACCATGGGGTTAGAGTCGGCGACGACTGTGGTATGACTAAGTAAAATGTAGTGTCGCAATTTTTGGACGGAAAAGACCACTGCTAGGGCTAGTCTCTCCTCATGTGGATAACGTAGGGGTGGGCCGGACAAGGTCTGGCTGACGTAGTAAATGACATGTTCTTGGCGTGAGGCGTCTCCTTGGACCAAGACTCCTAACACAGCATACTCGGATGCCGAGATGTAGAGGATGAAGTCTTGAGAGAAATCCGGAGGGGAGATCAAGGGGGCTTGTGTGAGAGATTTCTTGAGGGCATTAAATGCAGCTTCTGCTTGCTCATCCCAGACAAAGGGTACTTGGGTATGGAGTAGGCCCAAGAAACCATGAACGGTTGTGGCGTAATCGGGAATGAAGCGTCGAAGGAAATTAGATCGCCCTTACAGACTTTAGAGATGCCTGAGCGTTCGGGGAGAGGGAAGGTCTAAGATGGCTTGGAATTTCAGTGGATCAACAGTAATTCCTTTGTGGGAGACAATGAACCCCAACAATCGGCCTGCCGGAATGCAAAAAACACACTTGTGTGGGTTCAAGCGGATCTGATATTTGTGACAACGAAGAAAAACTTGCCGAAGGTCGTTTAGGTGGTCTGATCGTTTTCGAGAACGAGTTGTAAGGTCATCTAGGTATACGGGCAGGATTTGGACCAAATCATGAAAACAATAGGTCATGGCCCGCTGGAATGTTGCACCAGCATTTTTGAGGCCGAAGGGCATAACACGATAGGCAAAAGTGCCCCATGGGGTAGTAAAGGCGGTCTTGTATTGGTCTTCCTTGCGGATTTGTATCTGATTATATCCGGAAAAACCGTCCATGAATGAGAGGACTTCATGCCCCGCACACGCATCGATGAGCTGGTCAATGAATGGCGTAGGGAAATTGTCTTTGGGACAGGCGCGGTTTAGATCTCGGAAGTCAGTGCATACTCTAAGGGAGCCTTGTTTCTTTTTGACAGGAACAGGGTTTGAAACCCATGTGGTATAAGCAATAGGATAAATGAATCCTGTTGTGCGAAGTTTCTCGATCTCTGTTTTTACAGCTGGAAGTTTGGAGGGGTGTATGGGACGCTGTTTCTGACGAACGAGGGTTATATCAGGCCATGTGTCGATGTGGTGTTCTATAATGGTAGGGTCAAGGCCAGGCATTTCGGTATACGACCAGGAAAAGACATCACGGAATTCTTTGAAGAGTGCTTTGTACTCTTCAATCTCCTGCTCAGTGCAAGATGCTCCTAAAGCGATGAGTTCGGGGGTGCCCCTGGGGGCAGCAAGATCAATTTGGATAACAGGTGAGATGTTGGCCATGTTACCCTCTTCGAAGGCGTCAGGAGCAGGAATACGGTCCTTGAACCAGTCGACCTTCGGGGGAAGGAAGTCTTTGGATTCCACTGCAAATTGAGGAGCAGTGCTAGAAGATGGTTCATCTGGGAGAAAGTATGAACGATGATGCATGTCATCCCAGGGATAATCTGGAGCGGTGAGAGCCTCAAGAATTTCTTCATCACTGTGGAATGTTCGGGTTGTCAGATCGGTTGCCAGGGGGGTGGTGATGGAAGAAAACATATAAATGGTCTCGAACTCTTCGGAAGAAGAAGAGTCCGGGGGGTGGATCTCCACAATGGGGAGTTGGGTTGTCTCAAGATCCAGATCTGAGGGGAGGAACTCTTCAATGGTGAGGTTTGCCGTCTCCAGATCCAGATCTGGGGAGTGGATCTCTGTAATGGTGAGGGGCGCCGTCTCAATATCGAGGTTGTTCATCTCAAAGAGAGATATTCTGTACTCGGGGAGATCGGGAGAGTGATGGGAGTAATGCCCGTAAACCTCACATAAGGCACATGAGTAGTTAGTGCGCAGGGATTTGTCATGAGGCATAGGGGTTGGATCTAGATGGACAACCGGGATAGTGGGGTCATCGTCGAGCATTTGCATGTATTCCTTTAATGCTGGAAAATGAGGACATAGGTGAGTCGCATGGCCCAACTCATCGCATAGCGCGCATTTGGGAGGGGCACGGAACACAGGGGGGTTTTTGCCTGTCTTAGGAGGCGGGACAGCAGTGTAAGGTTGGGGGCCTCTGCCCTCAGTGGGTTTGGTGAAAATAGGGAGTGGTTTCGCGGGGGTTGACGGGGTAGCGACACTGGGAGGTGGTTTCGCGGGGGTTGACGGGGCAGCGACACCGGGAGGTGGTTTCGCGGGGGTTTACAGGGTAGCGACACCGGGAGGTGGTCCACTAGTAGTGGAAATGGGTTGCACCGGTTGCAGGAAGACATCCGGTGTCAGCGGATGAACTGGAGGCGAAAGATACCAAACGGGTAATCCTAAGGTTAAACCAGGGAGGCTAAGGGTAGCCATGACTTGGGCGCTAAGCACTCCTGAGGGAGCGAAGAGGAAAGGTATGGTATGTATGGGTGTGGCACCAATGTGGCTAGGTACCAAAGGGGGTTGAGGCAACAACAGTGGTTGATTACTAGGGGTTCTCGTGTGGTGGGATAGAGTCAATAGGTCGGCCACTTCAGTAGTAGATGACGGTAGTGGGAGAGATGGAAAAGTGGAGGTCATCGGTGTGTCTGAGTAAACTCTGGGCCGCACAGAAGAAACCAAGGAGGTGGTGGCATCCGAAATAAGTTGTTCAACCATGGGGAGCATGGGCCCTATAGAAGAAATAGTTGTGTTGGGGGCACCCGAGATAGTTTGTTCAATCATGGGGAGAACATTTTCGGGTGTCGCGGTGGCCTTGGGATCGTGGTACGTGAGTTGGTCAACTTTGACCACGCGTCCCTCATGAGGGAACATCATGATGCAAAAAATGGTAGAAGCAACTGCCCGTATAGCATACATGTAGCTGCGGCCAAGTAAAAGGTTGTAGTCAAGCTGGGCATTGATAACCTCGATGTTTATCAGGACCATTTTACCAGCCAGCTGGACGGGGACATTGGTTAATAGGCCTTGTGGTTGAGCTGAACAGCCGTCGTAGGCTCGCAGCGTAGTGGAGGACGGTTGGAGAGGGGGGGATCCCATTTTCTGCTAGATGGAGATGGGCATGACACATGTAGAGGCACCTTCATCAATAATGCATCGATGGACGACAAAATTTTGGATGGAGACAGAAACTTGGAATGATAAATTGGAGGGCAGGCGAGGTTCGGATTGGTCCAAATCATATGCCATTAACTGCGAATCATGTGGATCGATAGCCCCAATGGCTGAGAGTAAATTCTTACGCAGCAAAGGGCAATTTCTTAAGACTTCTAACGCAGACATGGCTGCAGGGGACTGGGCTAAGTCGTCTACGATGTTGTAGTTTGACGCAGCCCATGCATTGGGTTTGTTATTGATACGGTGAAGTGGGAAACGGGGTGCTTTGGGAGTTCCATCTAGTGGAGGTGGAGGTATACGTAACGGCTGATCAGTGGGATGAGCGTTAGTGGGGTTATTGGCGGGTGGTGCTTCCGGGGTGGAGCCATATTGGTTCCGTCGGGTCTGGAGGTTGACCTCATCGGAGGACCTCATCAACAAATGGTGGGTACCTGAGTCAGACGGGGGTTGATCAGGAGCAGCGTAAGTGATTTGTTGGATAGGCGCAGTAGTTTGAGGGGGAGCCAATGGTTCAGTGTTCACTAAGCCTTGGTTTGGTAAGGGGTTTTGCAGCACCAAAGGTGGCTGCTGAGGCTGTGGGGGATTGGGTGGTGCTTGAGGAGCCGCCTGCCCTTGGCATAGCATATCAGCAGCCAAAAGTTGTTGAATGCGCTCCATATGCGGACAAAAATGTTTGTAGTGTCCATAGACCCCGCAAACAGAACAAGGGAAGTTGGTTCGCAAGTTGGGGTTTTTACCCTGCTTGGGCGGGCGATCAAGGTTTTGGTTGGTAGGGGCCACGTTATTATTAGCAAAGGGATCAGTGTGTTGACCAGCTTGCTCAGTCTGCTGGTTGCTCCCATGATTTCGGCCCCTGCCGCGGTTTTTTTGGCCCTGGTTGCGTTGGTTGTTCTGGTTTTGCGACGGGTTTTCTTGGGCATAAACCTGCCCTTGGGTAGTAGGTGGATTCTGAGTTTGCGCAGGCGCGGGAGCAGGCTGCGGTGGATAATATGGAGGTGGAGGCTGCACTGGCGTGGCTACTTGAGGGGTTTGTTGATAGTGATGTGGAGCGGGTTGTGGGTTTGCCGCAGGGGCTGGCTGTGGCTGATAATAATGAGGTTGGGATTGTGGCGGCACAAGAGCTGGTGCAGCCTGCTAGTGATAGTATGGCTGAGGTGTGACCGGGGAGGGGTAAGCGGAAGTCATATTTCTGAAACACTGAGGTGGACATGAGGGTCCATGAATATGGTGTTGATGGGGCATCTGAGCATACGAGTTGGTTGCTCCGGACTGTGATGTAGCCCGTGAAAGTTCAGGTCCAGGAGTAGGACGGGCTATGGAAAAGGGATGAGGCTGCGAAGAGAGGTGGCCAATGATGCCATCGACAGCGTGGGATGCCCCCAGCGCATCGTGATGTGGGGGATCGCCTCGAGGGGCGTCCGGTATTATGGTGTAAAGATAACCTGACTGGGCGTAAATGAGATCAAACTGCTGGGCCTTAAGGATAGCCTCTTCTTTAGTCTGGGGTCGTTCGGCTGCCACATCCTTAGCAATGAGCGGAAGGAGGGACTTGATGAACCAATCTAGGAAGATCCGGTCATCTAGCTTGATTTTGCATAGGCTACGGCGTCGCCGCCATTCATGGATGTGGTCTGTGATGTGGGTAGCCGTGTTCTGTCTGCATGATAGGAGGATCTCGACGCCTGCGTCATAGCAAACAGGTAACTGGAAGAACTAGAGGAAGGTCGAGGCCAGGGACGTAAAGGTGGTGTGGGTTCCGTGGGGTTGCTCGATATACCATTTGGCAGCCGAGCCAGTGAAAGTGCGCTGTAATAAACGGAGGCGAATGGAGTCGTCTACTATGGAATTGGAGGAACACCATAGATGGAAAGACATGATATGGTTCTGTGGGTCCTCACCTTCCTTACCCTCAAACTTAGGGATGTCAGAGGGGAGTTTGGTAGGCATGTGTGGCCACACAGGGTTGTGCCGGATGGGGTCGTTGGTTAACCTGGCTAGGTCAGGTAGGTTGAGGCTAGCCATGTATGGAAAATTGGATGAACGGTGTGACACGGTAGTGGGTTGGACCACATTGGGGCCCATGCCCCCAGGTGGAGGGGTCATGTGAGGGAGGTTACCCCCAAGTGGGGGAACTACGGTGGCATGAGAAGGTCCTGCGCCACCAAGGGCGGTAGGAGTTACTAATGGAGTGGGTATGGGTACTCCTGCCATGGGAACAGGTATGGTGAGGGGAATGGTAGAGGGGCCTCCCATGGAGGGCATACCCATGATGGGTGTGGTAACTGGTATAGAGGCGGATGTACCGCCAGTGGTCCCTATAATGAAGGGATTAGGATTCACGCCAGCCATGGGGATAGTGGGGGCAGTGTAAAGAGTGTTCTCGGAATCTGGTGACAGAGTCCTGTGCCGCTGACGAGTGGAGTCGAGTGACAAGGCTCGAGATCTACGGTGATGACGGGTGGTGTCAAGTGAACCGTGCTGTGGGGGCTCGCCTCTGAGGCGACGAGAATGTCTCGGAGAGTCAATGGTGACAAGTGGTTTCAAATATGTGGGTTGTGGTGTCAAAAAAACAACTCAAAAACCCTAATGCAATCGTGTGTGCAGAAGGAGAGCTCGAAAAATAAGGCACTCAGGCCAAAAAACAACTCAAAACACCTAGTGTAACTGCGTGCTACAATAGGCGGAGTGCCAACAAAGTGGTC
>LPNX010028601.1:210686-238814 GCA_001517045.1 Pseudotsuga menziesii
CTCCCCGATCCTACCTAACTACAAAATTCTTTTGTGTTCCTCAAATGAGGTTATAGTGTTGGTTGAGTTAAGTAGATTTAAGGTCTCACTTAAATTAGGGGACAGATTGTGTGCTTGTGAGGTTATGAATCCAAAATAGAAGTGCCGGGGCAACTTCCTCAATAACAATGATAATGTATGAAAAACTTTAAAAAAATTTATCATGCGAATTTTTCTGAAATAAATTATGCTAAAATCTTTTAAACAATTCTGTAAACAAGGGACAGAGATGGCTGTAGGGCTGCAAGTGGAACAGGTGGCTGTGCAAGTGCAGGAAAATGGAAGCAAAGTGGCTGGATTTTGGCGCAGAAACGAGGGCAAAAAACAGTTCGCGGACCGCGGGTATGGGGTGGACTCGTGCGGTCGGGCCGCAGGTTTAAAGGCAACAGTCGCGCGTAGATCGCGAGTTTTTAGCTACAGTGGCGGTCGGACCACGGGTTTGGAGTGAATAGGCGTGGTCGGGACGCAGTTTTCTGGCTAAACAGCTGTGGCCGGGCTGCGGGTTTTGAGGAAACAGTTGCGGTTGGGCTGCGGCTGTGGAAAGAAAAATGGCGGTGTACGGCGGCCAAAAAACGACAGCCGAAAGTACAAAACGGAAAATAAAATGAATAAAAAAGACAGCAGAGTCGCCAAAACTGTTGCTAGGGTTTCCTCCCTAGCTTGTGTGAATGAGCACCTACTAAGGAATATGGATTCCTTAGTAGCAATTCAATGATATATGAATTAAATAATGTTAAACGAAAATAAAAGCTAATCTAACCATTCATGAAGCAATACAATAAAAAAGTAAATAACATAAAGCAATAATGGTAAAAGTGAATAATGATCTTTATTGATGTTACCTCCAATGAGGAGGTTGATGGAGTCCGTTGCGCTGGTCCGATGTCGGTGGCTTCGAGCTCCAAGCTGCTTCTTCTCTTTCTCCGATGGTGGAAATGGGCCAAAAAGAGTTCTCAATGGTGAAATTAGCTTAATGGTAAGCTAGGGTTTCAAGAACAATTTCGGCAGAGGCAGGATACTTATGATAGTGGATATGGAATAATGGGTCTCCATCACTTATTTATAAAACCATGTGGTTTAGGTCATCTTTTTAGGGTTTTAGCTGTTTAGGGTTTCCTCTTTTTCCTCATTATTTTACATTTTTTATTCCTTTTTGGATATTTTTGGAGGAAAAAAGGATTTTATAGCCTTTTGGAGGCATTTTAAGCTTTTTGGTGACCTTTTAGATGGTTTTATGGGTTTTTGATGGAGATATGGTAGGAAAGTGGACAAATGAGCCATGTAATGGGGTAGATGAGGTAGTTAACCATTTTTGGGTGTTAACAGTGATGATGGTCACTTTTTCAAAAATCGTGTACTAGATTGAGCTTAAACTTGTCACGTTTGTTCATCTTGCTGTTATTCATTATCTTTCCAAGTTTCATGAAAATCCATCTTACCAATTTAAATATATGCTTAAATCAAGTTTTGCACTTTTTGTAGATGAACATGAAAAAGTGTGTTGGAACTAAACTTCTTGAACCAATATTTCACAAAATACAAATTGGTTTGGGGTGAAAGTTTGAATTATTGTTCATATTACATTGATGCATCTAATCACCAAATTTCACGAAGATATAGATCACCTTTTGGGAGATATTCGCACTTCAATTTCTGCCTTTTTGCAAGCTGTAAATGAGTAAAAATCAGTATGCACAAAGAATGTCAAAAGCCACTCCCCCAAACTAAATATGTCGCATGTCCTCATGCAAAATAAGAGTTGTCATATTAGTTGTAAACAACCATCTCCCCCAAACTGAGGATACATCATGCACTCATGCTTATTAAAACCGACTTCAACCCAAGTGTGTAATCAATTCTTCATATTGCCTCTTTCTGATTTTGAAAGAAAACTACTTACTTTTGTTACCAATGATCTCCAAAAATTGGCACACCAACTAAATCCTCAAAATGATGAGCATGAAATGATATATGAATGAATAAAGAAACTAAATGCAACATTAAAATGATGAAATTTCTTTTTAGAGCGTGGGAAGAACAAATCACCTACCCTTATTTCATAACTTGTTATATTGCGGCATGTGTTTGTTTCAAAACAAAAATGCCCTAATCATTAGAAAACTTCCTTTATTCTTGTAAATAGAGGAAACTGTGTTTTATTTACCATTAAAGCCATGCCAATGCTATAGGACTATTCGTTGAATGAGATGCCATGCATTCTTTTGCACATTCCACAACAATCAAACTCATTTCAGAAATTGTCAACCTTGAGAAATGACGCACGCTGGGAGTAATCATTACCTTCATGCCGCTAAAATAAAATTCACATCAGACCTTGAAAAGGCTGCTATAGGATTTCCATTGTGCATGTATCATGCTCAGGATGGCTACAACCAATATATGCATTAGTGGATGGTAAAGATACCATATGTATAAGATGGTGGAAAATTCATATACCATATAAAATGTGGCTCTCAATAATTTTGACCTATGAAGATGTGAACCATCATGTGCACCACTGAACAAGGCAAACAAATCAAATAAATCATGCCTTTGTTTTCCATTGTGCTTGTGTGATAGCATACTCTTGAGAAGGAGTGCCTTCTACATCAACTTTTTATGTTGTAGGTTCTTATGTCCAACTTATCCTTCTCTTGTAAGACATGTTTCAGCTACTTTATTTCTCCTCACTATTTTTATATGGCAACAAAGCACCGTTTTTTACTACTGGTTCTTGTGTGGCAGCATCAAGGATTCTTTTTTTTACTAGTCATTCTTGTGTGGTAGTAGCAAAACTTCCTATTGTTGATTCTTGTGTGACAACAATAAGGTATCCTTTGATTATTTTCTTGCTTGGTCATTTGGGTTGGTGAGATGTTGGGTAGGACTTTGAAGTAGATGTGCATGAATGATGAAGTGTTAGAATTGACCAGGAAATGATGGAAATGGATGGACATAAAATGCTATATAGAAAATGGAAATGGCTAATGCTTAGTGGCTCTTCAAAACATTTCCCTAAATATTTAATAAATCAAAAACTCATGCTATTTTACCTCAAGTTTTACCTCCATGGAATCCTTGGTTGACATGAATGGACTAGTGTATGTTCGAGCCATGTAGGCTGATCTACTGGTGAGACATATGTATATGGGAGTTGAAACTAGATGAGACTGAATTTGATCCATGATGTTGTGTTGGTTGCATGTAATACTAGCCGCTGAGACAATTGATGAGGAGAAATTCTACAATAGAAGTAGAAATCCCATTCTCTTATTCTGAAAATCAACTGCTAAAATGAAAAAAGAAAGGAGTTGCAAAACTACTGAACAAATGATGCTGAAATTCATTATTGAAACCATTAGATCACATAATATTCAACTGCTACAAACTGAGGTACAATTCTTACCATGCGAATGAATGTGCTGAAGTCGAGCATCGAAAGAAATCATTGGATTACCAGCCATTAATGTATGTCGATAACCAATATGAAGAAGCTCACATTTGATAACAGTGAGCTCTAAAGTACCTTAGTGCATCTTGATAGGTACGAATGGATGTGCTGGAGTCGAGTCACATGCAAGATTTGTCAATCAAGAGGCATTGATGAATCCCCATGATTAACAACAAGGAAATCTGCCATTGATTCATGTAGATACCAGGGCACTATAAAAACTCTAATCTTGATCCTGTATGATATATCATAGTCAATGGGACAAGACCATTAGAAGGTGGACCTTAATGAATTCCACATCATCTAATATGAGTACAAAATAAATGATTATGAAGAATCATAGTGAAAAATAGAAACAACATGAAACTCAGGAGCAAAAAGTATATGTGAAGTTGTGATGTAGTGGTGATGGAAAATAAAATGGTTAAGGTGACTACATAAGAAATGGAAAATGGGACTTTGACGTGAATGGATTTTTAGGGTTTTAAAAGTGGAGGGTGGATGAATCTACCATAGTGCAACTGGCTTCTTAAGGGGTTTCTTTCGTTAACAATTGGTATGACAAGTGTCTAAAAAGGATTCTTGGGATGTAGAAATGAGAATTGACTTTGGAAACATTGGAATATATATCGTTTGCACATAAATATCTCCATTTTTGTTATCTGCTCAATCCATTTTCGAATTTTAGAAAAAGTCTTCAAGAGTCACTCGTGCATGTATTGACCTTCTTCTTCCAAGGACTTGCAAAAACCTAGCACTTGCCTACAATAAAACATGAGATGATAGAAGAAAAGAGATGATTGATCTCTCTTCACCCAAAAATTATGAAAAAAAAATAAGCAATTACTTATAAAACAAATCCAAAGAAAAATCAACAAATCAAAATCCATTTTATACCTGCGAGAGAGCAATGTCCATCTAGACTCACCAACGGTATTCTGATCATAGCTTCTTCATTCCTTATCCAATTTGAGTGATTCCAAATCCAAATGAAATTAAATTTATAATTAAATTTTACTTATAAACATGTTTTTAAAACTCGATGTAATGATGTTCCAAATTACTCAGTAGCAACCTGCATGACAAGGTGTTTTTCTCAATTCTGGACTAGACCAACAGTCACGGTTTTATGATTACATTTTCATTTGATTATGGATTGATGTGATTAAAATTGGATATGAAAGTAGATTGATGTAGATATATCCATTATAAATATTTTTTGGATTAAATAATAATTGATGGGTCAAATAAGCCAACGAAGAGTCTAGAAAACAGAGTTTTAGGAATGCATATTTGTGATAGGCAGTCTGTATTTTGGTCATAAAATTTGCATATGATATCAGAATGGAGTGATTAAAATTGAATTGTAAACTAGATTCATAGAGGAATATACAATTGAAACAGGTTTGCAAGATATGTTTATTAAGGCATCCAAATATTGACTGTCTCAGCTCTGTTCCTAAGCTTCCTGCTTGACACCCCGTTAGTATTTTGGCCATAAAATTTTCATTTGACACCCAATATTAAAAATTAAAATTGTTTTGGAAAATATATTCAAATGGATACTTGATATGTAAACATGTTTTAGAAATAATTCCATTTCTTCTCTCAAAAATGGACTGTCCCGGCTGTGTTTCAGTAAAATTTTCAAGCCAAAATGTCACCAAAAATCCAATAAATTAAATTTGACCCTCCAAAAGTGGCCAAGATAGGCGTGAATGTTTTTAATGATATAAATATAAATATAACACACACCCATACCAAACAATTTCAAGCATCGAGCATCTATATTGACTTACACAATCTATTGTAGCCGCAACTGCAACTCTTAAAAATGATATAATGTTGAAATAAAGCATGTGTATTTTTATGGATGATAAAAACTAAATACATATCATGATGTGAAACACACACATATTTCAAACTTATACATTTTTACCTGTAGCACAGTTACAGCTGGGTGTTGCAACTAACAAATTCATGCCCAAGTTCAAGCTTGAAGGGTTCCATAATCGTTGTCTCATTTACCTGTGGATCCTTCATTCACCTTCCCTAATTACTATAATTTTGTTTTCATGATATATATATATATATTATTTGTAACAAATTGAAACAAATTTAAATTGGAAAATTGATGACAAAAATGATTTAAGCATTTTGTTCAAATAGTCAACAATTCCAAAGCATTCATGAAAAAATATCATACACATTCCTTATTTTTCTACTTTCTGATATTCCAGATCGCAACAAGGCATAGGAAGAGAGCATACTTATTCAAAAATAAAAACTTAAAAAAAACAAAAGCATGGTTTTATTCTGTTATTCTATCATACACTATTCTACTTGGAAATATAAAAATTGTTCAAGTGTATGCATATTTCCAATGGAGCCACTTTTGAAGAAGTGACTCAAGTATGCTCATACCCTCGACAGAAAAATATAACTTTATGAATGCTGGGATATGAGAGATCAACTTCCCTTGAAATGATGGTGCCAAAAATTGGTGAAGTATGAAAGGATACTGCATACCGATGACATATTGAAACCAAGCTTCAATATAGTATTTGTTCCCTTGATTACTCATGGATGTTATACCATGAAGATACTTATTACTGAGGGTCTGCTCGGTAGTACTGAGTTGGCTCGACAGAGGCTGTCCTGGGAGGCTAAAACCAATTAGGAAGGTGGTCCTCCAACCAAGCGAGCGTTCGGAGTACCGAGAGGCTTCGTGAGGCCCATCTGATGACCAGCAAGTTAGAGGTGCAAGCTGGCTCAAAGCAGGCTGTTAGTGAAAGCTGAGTAAACAATCACATTAGGATCTCTCTAACCTGAGACGAGTGCCTGCTGCCACCAACTCACTCGAATAACAATCTGATAAAGGGAACCTGTTAAACTAGTCTTCCTCAATGCATAAGTGTTTCGGATATAATGATGTGAATGATGCTTTTGGTGCCAATGTTTGTTCTCCATCAAATATTGTGTGTGTCTTGTAGGTCTTGTCTGATTCCTTATGAGGACTAGAATAAACTCCATCTACAAATATTGGATTCAAAACATGTTTAGGCCTCGTGTGGATTTGCTGCAACAATTCACAACCTTTTTCCAATGGTGTAGATGAGGTAGAACAAGAGGGAAATAAAGGAACATTTTGCAGTTCAGTACTGTATGCTTACTTTACTGCTTTATTATTGTTAGGGTCGAGAGTGGATTGGACAAGAAATTGTGTTGGATACCAAGGAGTTTGATGAAAAAATAGATGTGGATGATGTAGATGATTGATTTGTGAGGTTGATATTGAAGGAAAAAATTGTGTTCCAGCATGAGGGAGACTAGCCATATGATCATAAGATGGGCCATTCCAACCTTGTGGATAAGGTAGGTAAGAGTTAAATTGAGGCTACAACAGCTAGCATGGTGGAAGAGTATTCAATGATTGAGTATGAGAGTAAGGAAATGGAGGGATAGAATTTTTAACCATAGATGTAGGACATGGTTGACATGACTGTTGCAACGAGTTGGCTGCAACTCCGAGATGTCTATGATATGTTTCTTTCATCATTGGTAAGGAGGGACAATGATATATGGAATGATTCAAGTCACATATACCAAAAATTTCAAAACTATCCAAAGGGAAATCCCTTGCCTCTCTTATTTCTTCCTGCTTTTCCGTATCTTGCAAAACACATAATTGTCAATCAGCTTTAGGAATTTCAAATAAATTGTTGATTTCAGCTCGTAAAACTCTTGTTTTTACAGCAGATTTCAAAAACAAAGGTAAAAGTTCCTTATAATTCTTACTAGTCTTGAAGTTTCCTCTTGAATAACTTCTAAATAACTCACAAATATCATCATATGCTAAATGAAATACATTACCTATTCCCATCGGATTTAATACTTCTAAATATTCAGCTTGGATTCCCTTGAGTAGAAGTGTTTTTAAGGTCTTCCCCAGTTTCCTCTGTTTGGATCTTTGGAGGTTATATTGAAAGCGTTCTATGTATTCTTGCAGAATCTATTCTTATCCTTGTGTCAATTCGAAGATGTTTTCATTGGCCTTGCAATAATCTTGGTACCTTTCCAAGAATACATGTTTCATGTCTTCCCAAGTTTGTATACAATTCCCACCAAGGCTCATGAACCATCAG
Organism: Pseudotsuga menziesii; assembly: GCA_001517045.1. Taxonomy (NCBI): domain Eukaryota; kingdom Viridiplantae; phylum Streptophyta; class Pinopsida; order Pinales; family Pinaceae; genus Pseudotsuga; species Pseudotsuga menziesii. The sequence goes on from LPNX010028601.1 coordinate 218,322, forward strand.
AGGGATGTTCCTTTTAGAGTAAGGGGAAACAAATTCAACTATTTATCATTAGCACAATAACTATATCCTCTACAAAGTACTTCAGATTGAAATAAAATACATAAGGGTATTTGTTTTCCAAACTGTGAAAATTTGGTAGAACATGTGGGGGAATTATTTTCGTTGGTACCACTCCTCTCGAATCTCTGATGAGAAATTCAAGCGTAACAACTTCTGCATCTTTGTTACCTGCCATCTCCTCAGTAGATTCTTTATGTGCTATCTTGAGGCTCCTCCTTCGAATGTTCATGTCAACTTGTTAGTAGAATGGGTGGTGCTTACAACACCACTAAGGGGAATGATAAGATTTATGCTACAAAGATTGAAAATGAAATAAAACTAAATGTAAAGATAGAAAATTCACACTCAAAATAAATTCAATAAACCAATATGTAATCATGCAACCTACATGCCCTTCTTTAGCAATGAGTCTACAAAACAATGTTAGATGTACTTTTGCACAATTGATAACTTCCCCCAGCAATGGTGCCAAAATGTTGGGCCCACTATATTCTACTTAATTAAAACTTAACATGCAAAGTGCTAAACATAAATTATCAACCCAAGGAAGTGTTTTATTTCAAAGATATCATGCAATATCTATGCAATCATAATTTCTATCTAACAATGTTATCTATTGGTATGCAATCAAAACTCTTTGTAAAGTAGATCACACCTTTTTGAAAGTAAATCAAACCTCGAACCTATTTGTAAATCCAAACTGTAAATCAAACACACTTCAAACAAACTCTATTCCTATGAAACAATATTTAATTGCATACATCTAAAAGAAGTCTTGTGTTGTCCAAGGATCTATCAAAATGAATTAACATGAGAACACTATGATAAATCTAATGAATAAAAACATAAACTGAATAATAAAACAACTATGATCAATCTAATGGATGAAACATTGAACAGAATAATAAAACAACTATGACAAATTTACTGAATGAAAGCATGAATTAACAAATAACATATCTACAAAATAAAACACCTACAATCAACACTACCAACATCTGCTCAAGGAAGAGGGCCCTTCCTCCACTGAGTAGAGATAAATTTCCATAATGAAAGTCTACAACTCCAGAATTAAGAAACTACCACCATGTATTATCATAATGAATTATTACAATAGATCTAGATCAAATCTTATATCATAACATTGTTTCCTCTTTTCTTCTCTTCCTCCCCCAATCCAATGAGATACATTACATATTTATACATAAAATTATCTCATGGAAATGAAGAACTGAACCCCCAACTTGAGATCTGTAACAGCTGAAACACGGCCGTAACTGTTGGCAACTTTGGAACTGTTCAGAACATCAAATCTGAAAAATACCCTCTCGAAAAACCATCTGTATATCCCAAACCGTTCTTTTTTTGGCCATTTCCTCATCAGTCAGGTAAATGGGGATGTTACACAACATGTCTCATATTTTTTAGAGTCATTTCCAGCTGCCCACAAATTGAGATGCAAATCAAGGTGTTCTTATGTGGCATGTATTTTCGGTGAAGATTGTAACAACTGGCTATGAGCATCCTCTACATGAAAAATCACTCCACAAACCATCATTAGTAAAATTATGCAAAATAGTCTTCAATTTATCAAACAAATGGAAAGTAATCATTATTAACCACTTAAAACATCAATGGAGGTAGTATGTTGTTTTACACATAGTTACAACAAATAGATGGAAAATGGAATGATAAATGGGCTATAATGGGAAGAAAATGGATGAAATATATGTTGATAAGTGGTGGAAAATAGACAATTCCAGGGCCCAACAGTACCTGAAGGGTACAGTTGATTATGGGCTCAAGTATGAGGTGAATCATAAGATTAACGTGTAGGGTTATGTTGATTTAGATTAAGTAGGTAGTGCCATCGATAGGAGGAGCGCTTAAGGGTGTTGCTTCAATATGGGATTAGGTGTGATATCTTTATTTATTAGGAATCAATCTTGTGTGGCACTGAGTACAACTGAAGCAGAGTATCTCATAGCTTGTTCAGTAGTTGTGAGGCAGTATGGCTAAGGAAGCTATTGTCTGGTTTATTTGATCTCCAGTTAGATCCTACTTGTATATACTATGACAACTAGAGTTGTCTGAAGTTGACAGAGAACCCAGTGTTCCATGACAAGTCAAAGCATATCGAGATCAAGTATTGCTATATCACGGATATGGTGCAGAGAGGAGCAGTGAAGCTCCAGTATGTTGCAACAAACAAATAGATAGTTGATGCGTTGACGAAGCAATTGGCCAGAGTGAAGTTTGCGTACTTCAAGGAGAAGCTTGGTGTTCTCTGGATTGAGGTTTTCCCCAAAGGGAAGAGATGAGTCCGTAAGCCATTCTGACATGGTGAGAGGATTGGTACCTTCTGTTTGTGCCAGAAATTGTTTCCAAGGCCAAAGAAACAAGCCAACACATTCTCAAATAAAACTCAGTAAAATAAAGTAGGTTTTAGGTTTTTGAAAGGTTTTGTGGTTGTAAAGTTTGGTAAGCAATTAGGGAATACATTCATGAATTAAACAGGAACTGAATCATAAACAAAAGAAGACAAATATGCATAATATATTCAACAAGATCTAATAGAAACAGTATTGAAGTTCATTCATAAAAGACAAGCATCACGAGCATATACACATAAAACAGTAATGAATATATCTGTTAAGCAACTAAACAAGCTGAACAATGAAGCCAACACAAAAACTGAAGGGTAAAAAGTGTCATATATCTCATAATTTCATCATCAAATGCATATAAGAGTTTTATACTTAACTCATGAACAAGTCTGAAGACCAAAACAGTCTGAAGACCTCCTAAAGCTATCCCAAAATAAGAACCCCTCTAATGACTTCTAAAAATCTCTAAATACTACTTTTACAAAAATAGTTAGGTGTCAAAAACCCTAACTCTCCTCAACTGATTCGATGGGCTAAAGAAAAGTTTATAATATTACAAAATATGAAATTTACAAAAAATAGTAAATCACTTAACTAATTAGTTTTCCAAAAAGAGATAACAACAACTAACTCAATAACTGATTCATAAGACTTTTGTTACCTCAGCCAGCAAAGCTATACCATCTAGCACTTGAGACTTCTTCTTTGCTCTCTTTTGTTCGTTTTGCATGTCAGCTATCTATCTCTGAAGCTCTTCATTCTCCTACTGTAAGCTTGTGACTGTCTTTTTCAATTCTATGCATTGCAAGTCAATAGTCCTTTTTCTCTTTAGAGATTCTTTTGATACTGCTGACAGCTCCTGAAAATGGTCATTGAAATCTTGAATATCTTCCCTCAACCTTCTGTTAGCCATCATTAACCCGTCATTGACCTCTTACATGTAATTCATTTGCTGCTTGTACTGATTAATAGTTTTCTGCAGGCTTTCTCTGTCAGTGTCAATGACCTTTCCTATCATAGCTTCGTGTTCATCTGTGGGTCGCGATGGTATGTCAAGTGTTTTGAATATATCTGCATCATCATCTTGCACATCTATGGAAATGTTAGGAAAATTAATGCCTCCATGAGTATCTGTCTCCCTGGTTACAGCTTCAACACAAGGAACCCTAGCTTCTTCTTCTTGCTGCTTTGCTAACAATTTTGCTCTTAATTCAACAAACATGGTGGACAGCTTAGGCTTAAGCTGGGTGATATTTGATTCCTTTGCTGACTGTACTGATGTTTTTGTTTTTGCAGGTTGACCACGTGAAGCTTTGGCAGATGTTGTTTTCTTTATTTTAGGGCTCAATATTTTACTTTTTCTTTTTTATTTGATGAAAGATCATCTAGGATAGTTACTCCTTCAACATTCAAACAAGGGTCCAACAACTTCTTCATGTTTAGCCTTAGCTTATTCTTAGGCCTAGTCTTAGGCCTCCAACCCGGTGCAAATTCCCCTAGCATTTTCAAGGTTTTTCCTTTGTGTTGAACTGTACTAAATTCAATGGCTTCAAGACTGCTTTTATTCCTTTTAGGTTTGACTGCATCCTTTGCCAAATTGGGGCCTTCTATGCATGTTTCAGCTTTAATCTCATTTTTTCCACTTGCTCTTCTTCTAGCAGGTAACCTTCATCATCAGACAATATAGTAATGGGGCTTCACTGTTTGACTTGAAACTCTTCTTCATGTGCAACCACTTCTTCTGTATCAGCAGCTTTCACTTCATGAGAGGCCTCTGCTGGTACCATGGGCTGCAGCAGCTACTTTTTGTCTTCTTCAAACAGGGAATATTGACCCTTAGTACCTGCTAAAAACACTTTGAGTTCACTGTCAACCTCTACATGCTCTAATGCTTTCTCAACTTTGACATCTTCCTTGTCTTCCAGTTTAGGTTTCTGACCTAATTTTCTCATCAGAACTTTTCCTTTGTCTTCTTTCCTCTTAGGTTTCTGATCTTCTTCTTCGGCTTGAAAGCCAGACCAAAAGAGGAAAAATTCCCAAGTTTTACCATCCTTCTGTAAAACAGTGCTAATGATTAACTTGATTAGTCCATGATGAAAAATTGATAGTGATGTATTATCTTCATGCTCCTTAACCCTACTGGACATTTTCTGCAGGCTTTTATATCGGAAAAAAGGAAGGTGCATCTTGGAAACCCCCACCATATGCCGCAGAAATCTGAAGTGATACTTATAAACATAAGCATACTTGCCCTCACAAGTAATATAACTCTGCAAAACTTTGATTGGTTCTACCCATTCCTTTCTGAAATTTTCAATTAGGATGTCCTTATTCCAATCTGGAGTGACATTTGGTAATAGATATCTCTGAGGATCAAAGGTAAAGGGAATCTTTTTAAACCATGGTTCACCTTCATTCCTAATCCCTGTAGCTTCTGCAATCAACTCCACTGTCAGCTTGAACTTAAGAGTGTCAAAGGACACCATGTCATCCTTAAAGCATTGTGCAAACTTGCAATACACTTCAGTGCTGTATCCATCTATTCTCTTGAAGAAGTCAAGCCATCTAGCCTGTTGGAACAATTCAACACATCCTGGAAGTTTCTCCATCCAACCTATATCAGTAGGTTCTGCTCTGTTCACTTTACCACTCTTACCACTCTTACCCATTGGTATTCAATAGCTATAAATTGTATGGCTTTTAGGTTTCACCTGACAGATCATGTTTCTTCTTCAAACTTCGTAAGTATTCAAAAATTGCCTTCCTCAATCTCCACTGAATGATTCTTTTAGTTTATTAATACAAGTCAGCTTTATCATAGGTATAAGTAGACTAGGTTATTCAGAGCGCTCCAGCATCTTAACTGCAACATATTATGAAATCTAGTTACCAATTAGATTGTTTTTCAAATAGAGGACCATCTTCAGTATGCATACCAAACCTGTGTATTAGTACCCATAACCTGCCAAAACCATTTATGAACCATCTCTGCACAATAAAAGTTTTACATGAAGAATCTCTGCTGCCAACCTTTTAGAATAAATGCAGACTGTTTATAGGTTAGATGAGAAGATTTATAGAGTAGAAACAATATTAGACTTAGTCCATTTAGTCTCTTAGTAATTTAAGTATCCCAATGACAGTAGGCCTTCAACCACTCTCAATCCTTTATCTCCTCCCTGCCTCCATTTGCTTTCAAAAACAGTAAGTTTCAAAACCTAACAACATTAGGTCTACCTGCGACTTCAGATATTCAATTCCTTCTTTGAATTGCTTACAAATAGAAAATCAATTTAGGACATTGAAACACTTTCAAACGTATAGTTCCTCACATCACTACAGTTTGAACCTTGACAGGGTTATACTTCATCAAAAACTGCTATCTTCAACCCTCACTCAGCCTGGCATCTCAGAGCATTTTAGACAGCTATGTCTCTGTCCGAAACTTCATTAAATAACACAATTTAACATCTCCCTTGATCAATTTTGACAGAATAATCCCCAAGGAAAAAGCCCCAAAATTGCAGTTATAGTGCCTTATCATGAAATACCTTTTAATTAATCGGCTGCAGTGGTTTAAAATCATGCCTTGAGTTGTCAAGTTCTTCACCTTGAATGTACAGATGTCCTTCAATGATCAATTTTACTGCAAGCAGTGAAATTAAGGAGCCCTAATTTCCCGTGAAGCCATAATAACCTCACCTCTGTTCTGTAGCGACACAGTCTGACTTTTCAGTGGTTATGGTTACCCCACTAAATTCTTCATCTTTGACAGTGCATGCAAATGACAACTCATGCCACATTAGACCAAATTACGCTACTACCTGTCAAGCTAAACTACATTAGTAGTAATGATAATCACGTTTTGCCTCACGACCAGAAACCACTTGGAACCATGATAATACCTGAGTTCACAAGTAGAAAACACCCTCAAGGCATGAAATCAGTCACCTCATATTCGAAATCATGACAAATTTTTCTAAAAAATCAGAAGAATTTGGAGACACGATATTCTTGTAGCGCGCCTTTCGTAATTTCGAGCTCCAGCGCTACAAGAATAAATTTAACACTGTTTTGGCGACTTTTTACAACTTTTTGTCATTTTGCATGGAGTTTTAAAGCTGTTCAAGTACTTACTATGCATGATCATGCTCAGAGTATGATATATGACTCCATTATTTGATATGATGACTTTTAAAACCCTTTAACCAAAAACAAACCTAAAGTTTAAAACTTGAAAATTTCAAAAGCAAGCTTAAAATTTCATATAAAAACTAAAAATTTCCTAAAGGAGGCAAAAATCTAATTAAAGCAAATGAATAACATGAAATAAAATGCAATCAAACAAAATTTGAAGAAACAAATCACTGACTTAACATCTGGTTCCAGCTGCGGGATGAAGTCCTCCCTGTGAGGCTTCAAGAACCTGTAGACCAGTGCCTTCGTTTTTGCTACCTACTAGTCTGCAAAATATCCATTGGGCTATGGAGTCTTTGTTCAATCCTTCACCCATTGATATATACAATGAAAATCAAATCTCTTTCTCTGAGGAACCTTCCATCTATTGAATCAAATCGAAATCCCATTTCCAATGTAACCAAGAAAAATTTTGATTAACCCACCAAAACTTGTTTCCAACTCCAAATATATATATAATCAGAAATATTGGAAAACATGAACAACAGAGATTTAACAACTTATACCCACTTTCATAAAATAGTGTCTCTGAAATAACAGATTTATAACTTGGTATTGACTCTATATAATCTGCTACTGGATCATAAAAACTTCCACAAGTTACCTCTTCCTGCTCTGTCTATCCAAAAGAATATTTTGTTCGATGAATATCAATCAAGCATTGGTGATAAAATACATCAAGATCAGCCTGAATTTTCTCTGTAAATTTTTGAATAGTATCACCACTAATGTAAACACTTTGAACCTCATTTTCCACACTGTCTTCAAATAAATGATTATCAAGCATTGGCTTTTGCTGTTCAAGGATAATAGACTGAATGCATTCTTGAATCTGCTGATCAGATTGTGACATATCACACACCTCACAGATTTCTGGGTCCTTCTTTTCAATTTCATCATCATATTTATTAAAACTTAAACCATTTTCATAATGATTTTGAACAACAGATTTATCATAACCATGAATATAAACAACTTCTGGAAAATTGTGAATAGCCTGGCCCTCATCAAATTTAGTATCAAAACCAAAAAGAATAGAATTTAATTCATCATAGAATTCTTGTCTTGGAACCCAAATCTCTTCATCATAACAAGGATTATTCTGAGAAATTTCAAATGATGATGCTAAAGGTTCATCTTTTCCTTCAATACAAAGCTGCTCTTTAACACAATAATGATTTTCAACAGCTTGTTGAACTAGAGATTGCTCTTCAAATGGATTAGCATTCAAATGGTTATTAAGGCTGTTGAAATCATTATGATAATGTTCCAAACTATCTCTACTTATATCATCACTTGAATAATCCTTAAACTGACATAAAACAACAACTTGATTATCATAATGATCATGACATTAATCCTTGACAGCAGTATCTGAAAATGTTACCTTTTCATCTTCAACAAATTCTAAAACTTCAACTTCTTCATGACATGTCTTGAAACCTTGATTGTACTCATCATCATGGTTCTTTAAATCAAAAATTCTATCATAAACATCAGCCCGCTCACAACAATCTTTTAAAAAGAGTTCAGCTGAAAACATATACTTACAATGTTTCCGGAAACATGTCTAAAATTCTTTTAGTGAGGAGATGCTAGCAGCAAGAAGAGAAAAATACCAATCTCGTGCATCTTGCTCAAGTGAATACATGAACATCTTCATGAGGACATCTTTATGCTGGATATTTAACTGGACCATACATTGATGAAATCTGATGAGGTGATATGAAGGATTGCCCTCTTTGCTTTCCCTAAACTGTGGAAGACAATCTCCCCAAACATCCATAATAGGTACTGGATTTGGAAAACCTGGAATATCAGAAAAATTGAAAGGTGCAAACCTTCGAGCCAGAATAGATTCCATGGACATTGGCCTCTGCATCTTGAAATAGTGGAGTCGCCAATCAATTTGTCAAGACAGATTTTGTTTTTTTTCTCCTCTAGAAACCACTGTGACAAATCTGGTGAAAAATAGCCTTAAAAAGGGTTGGTTTAAGTCCACCTCTTAAAACCAGTAAAACTGATAAGTATCCCAGGGAAGATATGCTTCAGATTCGTCCCCGGCAACGATGCCAAAGAGCCAAAGATGTTTGTGCCAGAAATTGTTTCCAAGGCCAAAGAAACAAACCAACACAATCTCAAATAAAACTCAGTAAAATAAAGTAGGTTTTAGGTTTTTGAAAGCTTTCGTGGTTGTAAAGTTTGGTAAGCAATTAGGGAAAACATTCATAAATTAAACAGGAACTTAATCATAAACAAAAGAGGGCAAAGATGCATGATATATAAAACTAAATCCAACAGAACACAATGTTGAGGTTCATTCATAAAAGACAAGCATCACCAGCATATACACATAAACCAGTAATGAATATATCAGTTAAGCAACTAAACAAGCTGAACAATGAAGCCAACACAGAAAATGAAGGGTAAAAAGTGTCATATATCTCATAATTTCATCATCAAATGCATATAAGAGTTTTATACTTAACTCATGAAGAAGTATGAAGACCTCCTAAAGCTATCCCAAAATCAGAACCCCTCTAATGACTTCTAAAACTCTTTAAATACTACTTTTACAAAAACAGTTAGGTATCAAAAAACCTAACTCTCCTCAACTGATTCGATGGGATAAAGAAAAGTTTATAATATTACAAAATATGAAATTTAGCAAAAATAGTAAATCACTTAACTAATTAGTTTTCCAAAAAGAGATAACAACAACTAACTCAATAACTGGCTCATAAGTCTTTTGCTCCCTCAGCCAGCAAAGCTATACCATCTAGTGCTTTAGAATTATTCTTTGCTCTCTTTTGTTCCTTTTGCATGTCAGCTATCTTTCTCTGAAGCTCTTCATTCTCCTGCTGTAAGCTTGTGACTGTCTTTTTCAATTCTGTGCATTGCAAGTCAGTAGTTCTTTTTCTCTTTAAAGCTTCTTTTGATACTGCTGACAGCTCCTGAAAATGGTCATTGACATCCTGAAGATCTTCCCTCAACCTTCTGTTAGCCATCATTAACCCATCATTGACCTCTTTCATGTAATTCATTTGTTGCTTGTACTGATTAACAGTTTTCTGCAGGTTTTCTCTGTCAGTGTCAATGACCTTTCGTCATAGCTTCTTGTTCATATGTGGGTCTCCATGGTGTGTCAAGTCTTTTGAAGATATATGCATCATAATCCTGCACATCTATGGAAATGTTAGGAAAATTAAGGCCTCCATGAGTATCTATCTCCCTAGTTACAGCTTCAACACAGGGAACCCTAGCTTATTCCTCTTGCTGCTGTGCTAACAATTCTGCTCTTAATTCAACAAACATGGTGGACAACTTAGGCTTAAGCTGGGTGATAATTGATTCCTCTATTGACTGTACTGATTTTTTTGTTTGTGCAGGTTGACCAGGTGAAGCTTTAGCAGCCGTTGTTTTCTTCTTTTTAGGGATCAATTTTTTACTTTCTGCTTTTTCATCTGATGAAAGCTCATCTAGGATAGTTACTCCTTCAACATTCAAACGAGGGTCTAGCAACTTCTTCATGTTTAGTCTTAGCTTATTCTTAGGCCTAGTCTTAGGCCTCCAACCCGGTGTGAATTTCCCTAGCATTTTCAAGGTTTTTCCTTTGTGTTTAACTGTACTAAATTCAATGGCTTCAAGACTGCTTTTCTTCCTTTTAGGTTTGACTGCCTCCTTTTCCAAAGTGGGGCCTTCTATGCATGTTTCATCTTTAATATCAGTTTTTTCCACTTGCTCTTCTTCTAGCAGGTAACCTTCATCATCAGACAATATAGTAATGGGGCTTCTCTGCTTGACTTGAAACTCTTCTTCATGTGTAACCACTTCTTCTGTATCAGCAGCTTTCACTTCATCAGAGGCCTCTTTTTGTACCATGGGCTGCACCAACTGCTTTTTGTCTTCTTCAAACAGGGAATATTGACCCTTAGTACCTGCTAAAAACACTTTGAGTTCACTGTCAACCTCTACATGCTCTGATGCTTTCTCAACTTTGACATCTTCCTTGTCTTCCAGTTTAGGTTTCTGGCCTAATTTTCTCATCAGAACTTTTCCTTCGTCTGCTTGCCTCTTAGGTTTCTGATCTTCTTCTTTGGCTTGAAAGCCAGACCAAAAGAGGAAAAATTCCGAAGTTTTACCTTCCTTTTGTAAAATAGTGCTAATGATTAACTTGATTAGTCCATGATGAAAAATTGATTGTGATGTATGGTCTTCATGCTCCTTAACCCTACTGGACATTTTCTGCAGGCTTTTATATAGGAAAAAAGGAAGGTTCATCTTGGAAACCCCCACCATATGCTATAGAAATCTGAAGTGATACTTATAAACATAAGCATACCTGCCCTCACAAGTAATATAACTCTGCAAAACTCTGACTGGTTCTAGCCATTCCTTTCTAAAATTTTCAATTAGGATGTCCTTATTCCAGTCTGGAGTGACATTTGGTAATAGATATCTCTGAGGATCAAAGGTAAAGGGCAGCTTTTTAAACCATGGTTCACCTTCATTCCTAATCCTTGTAGCTTCTGCAATCAACTCCACTGTCAGCTTGAACTTAATAGTGTCAAAGGACACCATGTCATCCTTAAAGCATTGTGCAAACTTGCAAGACACTTCAGTACTATATCGATCTATTCTCTTGAATAAGTCAAGCCAACCAGCCTGTTGGAACAATTCAACACATCCTGGAAGTTTCTCCATCCAACCTATATCAGTAGGTTCTGCTCTGTTCACTTTACCACTCTTACCACTCTTACCCATTGTTATTCAATAGCTAGAAATTGTATGGCTTTTAGGGTTCACCTCACATATCCTGTTTCTTCTTCAAACTTCACAAGTTTTCAAAAACTTGCCTCCCTCAATCTCCACTGAATGATTCTTTTAGTTTATTAATACAAGTCAGCTTTATCACAGGTATAAGTAGACTAGGTTATTCAGAGCGCTCCAGCATCTTAACCCTAACAGATTATGAAACCTAGTAACCAATCAGATTTTTTTTCAAACAGAGGACCATCTTCAATATGCATATCAAACCTATGTATTAGTACCCATAACCTGCCAGAACCATTTATGAACCATCTCTGCACAATAAAAGTTTTACATGAAGAATCTCTGCTGACAACCTTTTAGACTAAATGCAGACTGTTTATAGGTTAGATGATAATATTTATAGAGCATAAACAGTCTTAGACTTAGTCCATTTAGTCTCTCAGTAATTTAAGTATCGCAGTGACGGTAGGTCTTCAACCACTCTCAAGCCTTTAGCTCCTCGCTGCCTCCATTTGCTTTCAAAAACAGTAAGTTTCAAAACCTAACAACATTAGGTCTCCATGCAACTTCAGATATTTGATTCCTTCTTTTAATTGCTTACAAACAGAAAAACAATTTAGGACATTGAAACACTGTCAAATGTATAGTTCCTCACATCACTACAGTTTGAACCTTGACAGGGTTATACTTCATCAAAAACTGCTATCTTCAACCCTCACTCAGCCTGGCATCTCAGATCATTTTATACAGCTATGTCTCTAGCCGAAACTTCATTAAATAACACAATTTAACATCTCCCTTGATCAATTTTGATAGAATAATCCCCAGCAAAAAAGCCCCAAAATTGCAGTTATAGTGGCTTATTGTGAAATATCTTTTAATTGATCGGCTACAGTGGTTTAAAATCATGCCTTGAGTTGTCAGGTTCTTCACCTCGAATGTACAACTATTCTTCAACGATCAATTTTACTGCAAGAAGCGAAATTAAGGAGCCCTAATTTCCTGTGAAGCCATAATAACCTCACCTCTGTTCTGCAGCGACACAGTCCGGATTTTCAGTGGTTATGGTTACCCCACTAACTCCTTCGTATTTGACAGTGCATGCAAATGAAAACTCATGCCACATTAGATCAAATTACACTGCTACCTGTCAAGATAAACTACATTAGGAGTAATGATAATCACGTTTTGCCTCACGACCAGAAACGACTTGGAACCATGATAATCCCTGAGTTCACACGTAGCAAACATCCTGAAAGCACGAAATCAGTCACCTCATATTTGAAATCATGACAAATTTTGCTAAAAAATCGGAAGAATTTGGAGTCACGATATTCTTGTAGCGCGCCTTTGGTAATTTCGGGCTCTAGCGCCACAAGAATAAATTTAACACTGTTTTGGCGACTTTTTACAACTTTTTGTCATTTTGCATGGATTTTTAAAGCTGTTCAAGTACTGACTATGCATGATCATGCTCAGAGTATGATATATGATTCCATTATTTAATATGATGACTTTTAAAACCCTTTAACCAAAAACAAACCTAAAGTTTAAAACTTGAAAAATTCAAAAGCAAGCTTAAAATTTCATATAAAAACTAAAAATTTTCTAGAGGCAAAAATCAAATTAAAGCAAATGAATAACATGAAATAAAATGCAAATCACACAAAATTTGAAGAAACAAATCACTGACTTAATACCTTCCATGGTCAGATGTAAGGGCTGAGCCATTCTATCATGGTGAGAGGATTAGTTCCTTCCATGTCAGATGTGAGTACTGATCCATTCTAATGTGGATGTAGGATTGGTTCCTACATGATCAGATATAAGGGCTATTGTCATTCTCTGAATGGAGGCACCTGGTCAGTTACCAGGAATACTTAGTCTAGGATTGAGTGCCATTTTGATATGACTATGGGATGTAGTCTCATATGATGAGATATAAGTGCAAGGCCATTCTGATGTGATTGAGGGATATGTTCCCACTTGATCAGATATAAGGGATGTTTCCGTTCTTTGAATGGAGGCCCCTGGTAATTTACCAACAACCCTTAATATAGGATTGAGAGCCGTTCTGACAAGTCAAGGTCAGATTTCAGTGAAGTGCCTTTCCATAGATGGTAGTAGGTGTGTCCTACCAAGCTGGTGGATGTGAATGCTGTGCCTTTTCACAGATGATAGTAGTTGTGTCCTATCATGCTAGTGAATGTAAGTGTTGTTCCTTTTTCACGAGTCAAGGTCAGATGTAAGTGCAGTGCCTTTTCATAGACGATAGTAGTTGTGTCCTATCATGCACTAGTGGAAAATGAGAGATTAGTGACCAAACAAATGACCAAAATCCGCATATCAATGACCACTTTTGGTTTGGCGATCGCTGGTGGCTAATTTGCGGTCTTTTATTACATGACCAAAATTGGTCATTTTTATTTTGGTCATTTATAACTTGTCGGTTGGTCATTAATTTGGTCATATATTTGAATCAATGACCAAATATATGACCACATTTTTGACCAAATTAATGATCACATGACAAGCTAGAATATGACCAAATTTGGTCGCGTAATAAAAGACCGTAAATTAGCCACCAAAACTGATTTTTGGTCATTGATATGCGAATTTTGGTCATTTGTATTTCATTGTTTGGTCGTGTATCTCTTAATTATTGGTCATTTTATTTGCAAATATTGGTCATTAATTTCATTTATTGCTCACTAATTTAGTCATTTTTAGTCGCTTTATGTATGGTCATTATATTTTAGTAGTTTGAATGGTGTCCATTATTAATCAATATAAATTTTTAATATGATATTATGTTTAAGTTAAAAAAAAGAATCATACATTTATTCTCATCTAATACACATGCGAATTATGCAGTCACATTATAATTAATTACAACACTTGTAAATAAAATATAATACACATGTAAATCATGTAATGTCATATTAATTAGTTTTCAGAGGAAAAAATACCAGCCTTTGTTATTCAAAAGAATCAAAAGACATCGATTACATAGCATCAAATGTCTGAGCATAATCATCAATCAGAGTATCACAAAATAACAAATGTAATCATGCAAACTGCTGCATCCATATAGAAGGAACTAAAGTCTGATTATAGCATACTTTTCTCATCATCCCTGTTATAACTGGTCAAATAATACTGAGAGTATCGAAGGTGATCAACAATTATATAATCTGGAGCAAGACTTGCCAGCAAAGTGGACTCAACCAAGACAGGAACAATAAAATACATACACTACTTCATGTATGCATCATCATCATCAACAGCAGTTTGTGTAGCAAAAGGATCTGTGGTTCCTTCACTGCAGTAGTAGTAGCTGCTCGATCTGTGAACCGGAATTCTGACGCAAAACGTCGAGACTGCTGTAAAGTTTGAGCAAATGCTTGATATTTACGTATATCTGCATCACTAACACTCCTTCGAGCATATTTCATTGATTCCTCAAAATGAGCTGCCTTTATTTCTGCAACTTCAGTTTCATCCTCATCCATGGCTTCAGGGTTTTCTTTTCTTTTCTTTTATTTTTGAATGTCCTACATACGACAGAAGAGCAAAATTCATTCAAATATTCCAAGGCACCGATAATTAAAGCAAAGATTTTGCATTTTCTTGCTTTCCAGAAGTACCCTAAGGAAAAATATTAATGTACAAAATTGATCATCATATATTGGAACATGAATTTCTCAACATATTCCAAGCAGGAAGGTCTACTGATGTTAAGACATGCTTACCATTTCAATGTGCTCTCTAATAACATACTTTCAAGCACGCTGACAAATTTCAGTAATATCAGCTCCACTAAATCCTTGTGTGTATTGAGCAAGAGTTGCAATTTCAACATCCTTTGCAATACGTGACTTCCGCAAACATGATTTAAAGATCTGAAAGCGGGAAGCTTCATTAGGTAAAGGTATGTATATTAACTGATCAAGGCGACCGGGTCGTAATAAAGCCGAATCAATAATGTCAGGTCGATTTGTAGCCTCAATAATGAAAACAGTTTTCTTGGCAGTCATGCCATCCATCTCAGTCAGCAACTGATTCAAAACTCTGTCTGCCGCACCCGCAGCATCTCCCCCACTATTACCACGCTGCATAGCTCAACACGCTAAAAGTCAAGCCGATAACAAAATTGACTAAAACTTCAGCTCGACAAGCTCATTTATTTCTAGAACCTTGGCATATCTTACTATGGAGACTATAAACAAGTAGGAAGAGCCACATACAAAATAACATAATATACAGACCGTGGTTACAATAGTATAGAAATAATACTTTCCTGGGTAGCAATTGAATCAAGCTCATCAAAGAAAAGGACATAAGGTGTTGACTGCCTGGCCTTATCAAAAATATCACGTACATTAGCTTCACTTTCTCCAAACCAGATTGTCAGGAGCTCTGGACCTTTCACACTGATAAAGTTGGCCTGACACTCATTGGCAATGGCCTTTGAAAGAAGCATCTTACCACAACCAGGGGCTCCATAGAAGAGGACACCCTTAGAGGGAGACATACCAAACTTTTCAAATTTCTCTGGATGTTCTACGGGATATTGCACAGTCTACCAACAATCAAGGAAAACATCATCAATTATAGTTATAAACAACAGTGGGAAGCGTTTGACAAACTAGAACTAAAATGGAGAAAGGAATGCATGGTTGAAGGTTTTACCTCCTGAAGCTCTCTTTTGACATTTTCCAGACCCCCAATATCCTCCCAAGAAACATTTGGCACCTCCACAACCTAACAAATGATTTTCAATTGTATGTAAGAATATGTTATCTTTAATAAAGAGACGATTAAAAGGAATTCAACAAATATACCCAAGAAACAATGCCAGTTTGATCTAATAAATTAGTTTACTCACAGTCTCACGGAGGGCAGAGGGGTTACTAGAGCCCAGTACAACCTGAAAGTGCTCATTTGTAACAGCCATAGAATTCAGAAAGTGCTCAGGCTGATATTCTTCTATATATCTGATATCCTATGACTACCTGGCCTTATCAAAAATATCACGTACATTAGCTTCACTTTCTCCAAACCACATTGTCAGGAGCTCTGGACCTTTCACACTGATAAAGTTGGCCTGACACTCATTGGCAATGGCCTTTGCAAGAACCGTCTTACCACAACTAGGGGGTCCATAGAAGAGGACACCCTTAGAGGGAGACATACCAAAATTTTCAAATTTCTCTGGATATTCCATGGGATATTGCGCAGTCTGCCAACAATCAAGGAAAACATCATCAATTATAGTTATAAAATACAGTGGGCAGCCTTTGACAAACTAGAACTAAAATGGAGAAAGGAATGCATGGTTGAAGGTTTTACCTCCTTAATCTCTCTTTTTACATTTTCCAGACCCCCAATATACTCCCAAGAAACATTTGGCACCTCCACAACCTGACAAATGATTTTCAATTGTATGTAAGAATATGTTATCTTTAATAAAGAGACGATTAAAAGAAATTGAACAAATATACCCAAGAAACAATGCCAGTTTGATCTAATAAATTAGTTTACTCAGTCTCACGGAGGGCAGAGGGGTTACTAGAGCCCAGTGCAGCCTGAAAGTGCTGATCTGTAACAGCCATAGAATTCAGAAAGTGCTCAGGCTGATATTCTGATATCTGCATCACTAACACTCCTTCGAGCATATTTCATGGATTCCTCAAAATGAGCTGCCTTTATTTCTGCAACCTCAGTTTCATCCTCATCCATGGCTTCAAGATTTTCTTTTCTTTTCTTTTCTTTTTCAATGTCCTACATACGACAGAAGAGCAAAATTCATTCAAATATTCCAAGGCACTGATAATTAAAGCAAATATTTTGCATTTTCTTGCTTTCCAAAAGTACCCTATGGAAAAATATTAATGTACAAAATTGATCGTCATATATTGGAACATGAATTGCTCAACATCTTCCAAGCAGGAAGGTCTACTGATGTTAATACGTGCTTACCATTTCAATGTGCTCTTTAATAGCATACTTGCAAGCACGCTAACAAATTTTAGTAATATCAGCTCCAGTAAATCCTTCTGTGTATTGAGCAAGAGTTTCAATTTCAACATCCTTTGCAATAGGTGACTTCCGCAAACATGCTTTAAAGATCTGAAAGCGGTAAGCTTCATTAGGTAAACTTATGTATATTAACTGATCAAGGCGACCGGATCGTAATAAAGTCGAATCAATAATGTCAGGTCGATTTGTAGCCCCAATAATGAAAACAGTTTTCTTGGCAGTCATGCCATCCATCTCAGTCAGCAACTGATTCAAAACTCTATCTGCCGCACCCGCAGCATCTCCCCCACTATTACCACGCTGCATAGCTCAACATGCTAAAAGTCAAGACGATAACCAAATTGACTAAAACTTCAGCTCGACAAGCTCATTTATTTCTAGAACCTTGGCATATCTTATTATGGAGACTCTAAACAAGTAGGAAGAGGCACATACAAAATAACATAATATACAGACTATGGTTACAATAGTATAGAAATAATACTTGCCTGGGTAGCAATTGAATCAAGCTCATCAAATAAAAGTACACAAGGTGCTGACTTCCTGGCCTTATAAAAAATATCACGTACATTAGCTTCACTTTCTCCAAACCACATTGTCAGGAGCTCTGGACCTTTCACACTGATAAAGTTGGCCTGACACTCATTGGCAATGGCCTTTGCAAGAAGCATCTTGCCACAACCAGGGGGTCCATAGAAGAGGACACCCTTAGAGGGAGACATACCAAACTTTTCAAATTTCTCTGGATGTTCCATGAGATATTACACAGTCTGCCAACAATCAAGGAAAACATCATCAATTATAGTTATAAAAAACAGTGAGAAGCCTTGGACAAACTAGAACTAAAATGGAGAAAGGAATGCATGGTTCAAGTTTTTACTTCCTGAAGCTCTCTTTTGACATTTTATAGACCCCCAATATCCTCCCAAGAAACATTTGGCACCTCCACAACCTGACAAATGATTTTCAATTGTATGTAAGAATATGTTATCTTTAATAAAGAGACGATTAAAAGGAATTCAACAAATATACCCAAGAAACAATGCGAGTTTGATCTAATAAATTAGTTTACTCACAGTCTCACGGAGGGTAGAGGGGTTACTAGAGCCCAGTGTAGCCTGAAAGTGCTCATTTGTAACAGCCATAGAATTCAGAAAGTGCTTAGGTTGATATTCTTCTAAAGTTTGGAACAAAATGCAAGATTTGGTATCTATGAGATGTATACTTCTCTATTGGATCCATACTGGGATTTTTAGTTACGTATTTTTCATTACCAAATCATATCTGAATTCATATTCATATTCAATTCTTGCTACTATGACTATCAGCCAATCGCCACATTGAAGTTCTATATATCAAAAAAAAGGAACATGTTACTTGAATGCATACATCTGTTGAACGCAAAATGAAAGAAGGGAAGGGAAGGAAACTAACATAAGCACCAGCCATCCACAATGAGACAAAGCTCCCCATTGTTAGGGCATCGGCCTTTGCACTAAACATATAAACATGTAGTTATGAAGAAAAACAAATTCCATGACTACGGGAATTTCAACTTCCATCCACTTTACATAAACCAGAGTCACACAGACTAACCCAAAATAATTGAAAATTAGCTTAACAACTATACCAATTCAATGATGAACTGCAGTGTTGACATAGGATAACTGTGAGACTTTGTTGCACACTCCTAAACTGCCCAAGTACCAGTACCACAAAATTGCAGAAACACAGAAATGCCCCGGAAACTTCTAGGAAACACCCAAGTGCCCTGAGGACCATGGTAGGGTGAAATGTCCATATTATATTCCACTCTATGAGAGGAAACCATATTTGACAACAAATTTGCTTTAGGGCTACACAACTTCTTACCTGAATTGCTCCCTAAGGGAGCTGTTTAATGTTAACCTACAATGGTATCACAGAAGTTGTCAAAATCTACAACAAATGGTTGATATCCATCAATCAATGTAGATTTGTATTTTGTCCTTCATTTATTTCTTTTTGGAGAGCAAGTATTGATCATAAATAGTGTAGCAAATAAGCAACTACAACAAACGCATTGCTACTAGTATGATTCAGGAGAATGTGCTTTGCGGAGTTAGTGCATCCACAACAATAGTTGTTATGCCTTCATCTTACATGCATTTTCAATTGGTTATGGAACTTTATAAAAGCTAACTCAAATAATAGAAATGCATACATACAAGAACATGTGCAATTGGGAAAGTGAATTGGGCAAAAATTAGCTACGAATTATATTACAAATTTAGTTTTTACAACAATTGTATGAACATTATGAAGTTGAAGAAATTAGAATTTCCACTACTCTACATAAGCCCTATAACACCAACCTATTTACATTTGAAAAGAGGTGTACAAATAATAATACATGCCAAGAAAACATAAAGCATTTTGTATTGTGTATGTTGGTATCTCATAATACATTAATCTACAGGTGTGGGGAGAAGAAGCCCCAAGGGTAGCTCAAGATAGATGCTCTTGTGCAAAATATTACAAAGGCCACCAGATCAAAAATCTCATTGAGTCCCTTGGCATTACCAATCGATATTTCCATTGACAATTACTATTGTTCTCCATCCAGAAAAAACAAACAGAGGAGAATATGTCAAGGTACCACCATCCTCACATGGAATGCTTAATACTTTGATAAGTGAGGGACTATATTTCTCCAAAAAATAAATTAAGAAAAAAGTGTTGAGAAGATGAAAACACAATGAAAGAAGATGCACCGATTTGTTATAGTAGTTGAGCTTTCCTTGTAACAATCAAACGAGTTGTCCTTCCATGTCACTCTAGTGCTCACATTAACATTAAATGCGTGTTGCACCTAAGGCTAATGCACTCTACTAATGTGCACCTATGCTTATGAACACTCATTGCATGTGTTGTGCATACTCTGTTCATCATGCGCTTGGCTAAGCTTTACACCCATACTAGGCAATCCTTGGAATGAACTTCTACCATGTGAAGCTCCTCCAATAATAGACTTAGTGGATGTTTTGACTTCTTT
>LPNX010028601.1:239173-315680 GCA_001517045.1 Pseudotsuga menziesii
TTTAAGGACATCAGGCCCATCTCTATGTGTAATTTAATCTACAATCTTATTATAAAATACAAAAGTGATTGCTAATAGGATAAAAAGAATTTTATACAATATAGTTTCGGTTGAACAGTTTGTATTTCTGTTTAATAGACAAACTCTTGATGCAGCAGGAAATTCCCAAGAAGGACTACAATCAATAAAAATTTCATAAGACCCTGCTGTTGTCATAAAAATTGATTTCAAAAAATCTTGTATAAAGCTAGCTAGTTGATACTGGGTTGTTACTTTTACAAATGGGTATGAATCTGCATACAGTCGACAATATTATGGCGTGTATCTCATCAGCCACCTTTGTTGTCTTGATCAATGGGTTTCCTTCAGGTTTTTCAAGGCATCTGAAGGGATTAGACAAAGATGCATGTTGTTCCCTTTTCTTTTCTTGCTTGTGGCCAAAGGATGTGGTAGACTGATTTCTGAGGCAAAAACGGGGGGAAGAATTAGAGGCTTAAAGATTACAAATTCGATGTCCCTCTCTCACTTGCCTTTCATAGGTTACATCTTGCTTTTCTGTAATGGCTCCATAAATGAACAGGTTCACTTTCAAATTATAGACATCTATTGCAGTGCCACAGGGTATGGAAGTGAACATGGAAAAATCTTCTATGATCCATAGTCATTTAGAAAAGGGAGTGAGTGTTACAAAAGGATTTCGAGGGAAAGCAGATTGGTTTTTATTAAGACTGCTAGAAACCATTGCAGCGTATTGGATGTCCATTGCATATATTCATAAAGGACTTCTTCACAAAAGAAGGAAAAATTGGTTCAATTTCTCGTGGACCATGAATCCTACCGAAGAAATTCCCTTCGTAAAGTGCTATAAGTTAGCTAAACCTAAATAAGATGGAGGATGAGGACTCATAAATATCTATGTTTTTAGTCAAGCCTTAGCTGTGAAAAGTCTTTGAAGGCTTCTTTCCAATGATGGTTTGTGGGAAAAGATTATGAAGTATAGATATTTAAGAGACAGATCTGTGGAAGATTTACTAAGGTTAGAAATAATAGAAGGCCCGTCAATGTTTGGAAAGCCATGCTCAAAGCTGCTTGGGATATTGGCAATGCTAGCAAAATCAGGGATGGTGAAGATCCCTGGATTGGGTGTTGTGGAAATTTGAGACTTGCTGCTCCTTATCTTTTGAGATGACATGATCAAGATGTTCACAACCTACAGGATGTTCCAAGCTGGATACAGGAATGGAAACCAGCCGTCTTTTTATGTCTAGATAGGCTCATCGCTGATGAATGCGATCAATATGTGTTATTATTAGAACATAGTGCCATTAAGCTCAAAAAATCAAGAATATGAACTCAAATGATTTAAAATAAAGCATCAAGAACTTTGACTGCAAATAAAGGCTATCAATCAAGCATAGAGAAAGAAGTAAGGGGGGGCAAGCTTAGTGGTGGAAGACAGTATGGAAACTGGATGGTCCTTTGTAGACTAAAATTTTCCTAAGTCACAGGATCCATTGAATTTAATGGTTAAAATTCGAAATTCGCAGAATTTCTTCAAGTGCCAAATTTTATGGTTGAAGTTTCACCAAATATCATGGCAAACTTCAAGATGAATTTGAAGTCAAACTCGAACTCAAACAAAATCGTTTAGATTTGTTTAAATTTGCCTTTAAAATCCATTTTATTCAATTAGATCTGTCTTTAAAATCAAATTGACTCTTGGGGAAACAGGAAACCCTGGCCCACATTAGGAGGTGAAACTGTGAAGTTGAATTTTATCCATTGTGCCTGCAATGACTGATTCACCCGACACCAGTTAAAGGAAACGCATAGTACAACTATTCTGTGCTTTTCCCAACACCCTCGTTCCTCACTGTTCAACAGTTCATAGACTGGTTCGATGACTGGGAGTCAGCGCTCAAAGATCAACTAGTGCTCACAGCTCGACGCCTGTCTCTCCGGCCCCAATAGTTACCAAGTGCCAACTTGCTCACCCTCACCAAGTTGCAAATTTGTTTATCAAGCATATTGAATTTTATTAAAAAAAAATTATATATTGTTTATTTTCAATTTTTACAGTCCAAATTTTATGCCGAATTTTATCACCAAAATTTTCATTGCTGGATTTGTTATGAACATTAAGGTCGCCGAACTCGATTTGCAAACACGAATTCAAACCAGGTGACTTAGGAATTTTCCAATGGTTAGCTTTAGCAAACAAGATCCTGACTTGGGATAACGGGCAAAATTATAGTTGGGAAGGCCTTAGCTGGTGGTATATTATGCAAATCAGGCAACAAAACATTAGATGATCTTTTTATCCAATGTCCTTTTTCAAATTCAGTGAGGAAATAATTTCTATATGGTACAAATTGTCTAAATGGAGTCAATATGTGGGATAAAGCTTCTCTATTGGACTGTTTTCATACTTTGAACTTTGTGTCATGACATCTCTTTGTTCAGTTTTAGAGCATTGCAATGCTTTGTGCTCTGGGGCCTATAGCTTTCATGAAAGAAATAACTTTTGAAGGAAAAGATTTTTCATCTGAATAAGTGGCACATATGATCACAGTCTCTTCTGATGGAAGCTGGAAGCCTCATTCTGAAAAAAAATGCTAGAATTCCAAACGAGATTGCTATTACTCGGGATATAGTTTGGGGATATTCTTTGATGGGGAAAGACAAGTATCCCCAAGATAATGTGGTGCTGGTGTGCACCTTTTATTAAAATGCTTGTGCCTGTTCTATTTTTAAATATGGTGCTCGTACTGGCTCAAATAACAGAGCTTTATTTGCCCTCTGGACTCTATTAAAAGCAG
Source organism: Pseudotsuga menziesii (assembly GCA_001517045.1). Taxonomy (NCBI): domain Eukaryota; kingdom Viridiplantae; phylum Streptophyta; class Pinopsida; order Pinales; family Pinaceae; genus Pseudotsuga; species Pseudotsuga menziesii. Next base: position 241,993 of record LPNX010028601.1, read on the forward strand.
ATGTAGATAAAGGACTTGGTAAGCTTGAAGCCCTGCAGGATTCAAAGTTAATTAGATTGGGCAAATGGAAGAAGCAGAATTGAAAATTTGGCTTTAAATCCTATAAAGAACAGAATCCTGGATGCAAGAAATCAGTTAGAAGAATTCATTCACCCATATTTATAGAGAAGCAAATTCACAAGCAGACATGTTGTCTAAGGAATCCCTATCTATGCAGGAGGGCATGTTTGCAGAGCTGGAATTTAAGGACAACCTCTTAGTTTTAGAATCTTTGAAGTCTGTTTTTTAATTTCGATTGTTTTCTGTGTTGTCCCAGGTACAATATGAGTGGCTTTTCAAAAGAGTGAGACCTGTTCTAGATTTAAGAATAGTTTCTAAACATGTTTTTTGAAGTGTTTACTTCTGATGATTATCTGTGTCTTTTATTAAGGAAGACTGTAATTGTGACATGACAGGACTGTACTGGGTAATCTCTGGTAATACTTTGTGAGCCTTATCGGCCACACTATGTAAATTATGATTTCTCTTTTGAAATATTGAATATAAGATTTTTTTCTTGGACAAAAAAGTGTAGTTAGTTCAAAATCCAAGTTGAATTACTAACCATCATAGCCACCAATGTGTGTGCCCCCAATAAATACATTTGGGACAGTCCACTGTCCTGTCCATTCCTGAAGAGCTTTCTGTATCTTTTGTCCATCACCTGCACAGATGTTCCATGCAGTCACATTCAGATAGAAAATATAAATACAAGCACAAATGGGAATGAAATATGCTTATTTATTAGAAGAACTTGAGGCAATATCGAAACAAACAAGAAGGTCTGATATAATTAGTCCTAATGGAATTTCGGAAGGGAATCCCAATTGAATGGTGAAACCAATAACCAGCAACCAGACACTATAAATAGCTAAAGACTGACACCAGAACTCCTTACCCAAGTCATTGAGAACTAAATCATTGAGGGTGCGAAGACCTACAATATTAAGGTTATATGAAGGCTTTAAAAATAGCAATGCACAATGTTAATTAAACAAATAATTCCCGCATCTTCACATGACAGATACATGCCTACTAATCTCTGATTGCAACCATCGGTTTATCTCTGATTTCCCACTCTCTTTGAAAGGAAATCACCAACCCAAAAACCGGAGATCTGCTGCTACTCTGTGACCAGGTTCTCTCTCAACTGCTCGGAGCTGCTCCACGCCTAGTAATCACTTCTCTTTTCTCTTCATTTTGTTCAATTGATTGAATATCATTTCCCCTGGTTTGAATATGTTGTTCATTTGTATAAGCAGCCGGTAGTGAAACAATGAATTTGGTAATGATCAGAAATTCCCATGTAATAAATAAAAAAGAGATCAATAAATACCAGAACCTATCTTGTATAAGGATCTCTAAGGTTGAAATCCACAAAGTAATCATAATATAATAGAAACTAGTTGTCTTTTAAATGAACCTGCTAGAGTAGTTTGAATCCATGTGGATTGCATGGGTTTGTTGTGGCTTGTGGCTCTACCTCCATCTTTAGCAGAGCAAAGCTTTATCACCTTATCCTCGATCTTCAAAACTGGTAAAAAAAACAGAGGAAGCGAAAATCATTTGTAAATACCAATTGCATTATCAATTGAGACCTTATGTAAGAAGAATAAATTTATTCCATAAATGTGGAAAAAGAATTTCAGTTCATTATTTTGCAGGAACTGTTGAGCATTGTATGCCCTTGATCATACCCATGGTGTTATGGTCTATAATGTGTAATTGTAAAAAATTGTAAATAATTATCCATATAGGAAAGATCCTCTCTTCAGCAACATAAATAATTCTTCTGAGCACAGCTATGCACATTAATAGATGATATCCTTAATCAAGTGCACTCTTATGGCATAGGTAAGAAGCCAACAGTTTGAACTCAAATTTTATCACATTTATGTTGAATCATCCATTTGGAGCTTTGCTGAACTTTGTTAGGATAATATTTAACACTCTAGAAGTGATCCCAGTTTAAAAAAGCAATGGAGCACAGCATATACAATTAACTATTAGTGGTACAAGCACGTCTACCCCCACCCACAACTTTCATTTAGAACCTCCATTGAGCCAATTTTTCTGGATAAGTTGTGCCCATGAAAAACGTTGAAACAATTTACTAATAGATAGCCGTTTCTCTACAGTACAAGGAACAATATATTCAGAACTAACTTGTTAATCCATGCCCTCTGATTATAACATTGAACTAAAATCTTTTAAGTTTTAATAATCATTGATTTCCAACACGTGTCTTTGAGGGTTCCCTTTTCAATTACAAAAGATAGTATGTCCAACTACAACTTAAACGACCATTGGTAACATTTTAATTATATTGCTTCAATAGCTGCCTTTCCACATATATAAATTTATTACTTGCCCCACTGTCTCATATCTATATGCACCTGATACCATTGTTAGAAAATTCACTCTTCCTCATTACCATTATGGACAGCCACTTACCCACCTGTTCCGGAAGGCAAAATGGTAAATATTCATGAGACTCACTAAATAGGGAAAGTGAAGATGACTTCTCATTCAAAATAAATAATCCTATGTGGCTTCTCTTGAAGGGCTGACTCTGGAGCTTACTACAACCTTTGTTGCCTTCTATAGGCGAGCCTTACTTTTCGAACCTATTTATTTACACTCTCTAGTAACTCAACCATACTACATATAGACACCATGGATTCATTTACACAGTATCCTTCTAACTACCCTGCAGATTTAACTTGTCAAGCCAGACCCCTTGATTATAACATTGAACCGAAAGATTTTAAGTTATAATAGATCATTGATTTCCAACACGTGCCCTTAATGGCCCTTTTTTCAATTACAACACATACTTACAATATTCTGGAGTATATCCCACTACAACTTAAACAAACATTAGAAGCATTTATTTAATATTGCTACAATAGCTCTTCATTTCCACATATATATTGATTCATTACTGGCCACATCAACTTATATGCACCTGATGCCATTGTTACATGATTCTCGCTTCCTCATTATGATCATGGACAACCACTTACCCACCTGTGCCTTATGGAAAAAGGGTATATCTTCACGAGAGCCCCTAAATAGGGAAGTTGAAGATGACTCCTCAATGATTTGTCACCTCATGAGTCATGGCATAGGATAAAACTGATATATTAGTGACCTCATTATATAATCTTGTAGAACCAGATATATGGCTACCAACATTTAGAGGTGAAAATTGGAATAACATTTTAACAAAATTGATTAATCAGACCCAGAAAAAGCAGCCCAAGGCTATAATTGATCTAAATCCCATTGGAATTGCAAAAAAATGAATAGTTGGTGCATTACAGACTTCTTTGAAGTAAAAACAAATTCAACAAACCTGTCTCTCAAATTCATATTCCCTCTTAAGTCATTAGGATAACATTTGTCCAACTATTTCAGAAGTATCCAAAGCCCTGGATCATTTTAGAAACCATCAAAATCATCTTGGTAGCATTTGAATGGGACTTAGAAGCCCTCAAATATGGACCAGACTCTGTTCAACCATCGTAAACCATGGTACCCTTATCAGAAATTGTAGAAGGACATAATAGATAGCACCAGAGTCACCACAATTTCATGTCAAATTGATGTTCTTGTATTTGCAAGAAATTATGTTTGTGCAATTTATAAAAAATGTCTTTACTAATAAAATAAATAAATTGAATTAGATAGCTCTTTAAGGAACATGAACGACTAGATGTAAATTATGGGGCATAGGAATTTGTATGAACTATAGCAATGGATATCAAACTTGGAGGAACTGAATGGGTTTGCACTTGTTTGTCAGGTTTATGCTGGATCACAAACCATGTAGAGTATTATCTTATTGAGAACTGGGACAAATAAAGGTGGGGGTTATCTGGCTCCACATGGAGTCTTTCTGGCTATGTACATAGGGCTTATAGTTACATGGGAAAAATTAAACACATATTCTTTGGATGTGATTGCTTTTATCGATACCGTCTCAGTTTGGTGGCAGGTATTGATTACCTTCATTTGTATCTTATTAGTAACCTGAGCACAATGATGAAGATTAACATGTGAAGTTTTTTTCAGTCTTTGATGTTAGATAAGGTTTGTGAGTTTTTGTTTGTTTGGAAATCTTGGCTGAAGTAAATATGTAATTCCTTCTCCATTATGTAGCAGGCTTGTTTCTTTTCCCCTATCTTGATGATCATAGACTATAGTGATTCTTGTCTCGACAGTCGACAAATTATTCTTGATGTTTGGATTGATTGAAATTCCTTAATTTTTCATGGATAAAACAAAAAAAAAAAATTCATGGAATCCATGTTGAAAAACACCACGATCTATCTATAAAAATATATGGACAAGGTGTGGAGAAAGATCGCATATGTTAAGGACTCGAAAGGGAGTCCATCCTATTGCAGGATACACACAAAACAGCATGGTTCAGAAATTGGGGACACTGCTGCCAAAAAGGATAGAGATTCAAATAAAATTGAGAGTAAAGAGCATCAGCCCTGTGAGGCGATTCCCATTTTATTCCCTTTCTAACTGAATAATTTAAAGCAATGAAACAAATTCAAGAAATGTTGGTGTTACCTCCATCTGCTGGAAGGTGATCAAATCAAGCACCATATCACATATTTAAACGTTAAGGCAATGTCCATCCCATTTTTCAGCATCACATAGAGAAACAGAAGATTGTAAGAACAGATTTTAACTGAATGCCTTAATGAAAGAAGAGGGGATTAAGGGGTAGGAAGACTTGGAAAAGAATGAAATTTGTAAAAAGCTTCCTTCGATAGGAAGCACAGTGAAATCAATTTCCTTGTGGTGAACCGGAAGCATCAATACATCTTCAATTAAACATTTTGATTTAGTTTGACCAAAAAATGCACAATTTCCAAATCATAAATATCATACTATGAAAGAATACTTATAATAGCGCATGTAAATCCCATGAAGTAACTTATACTTAAGTATGTAAAGCCCATGAACAGATATAATAACACCTTCATATTAATACTACTAAGATGGTTTAGCATCTTATAGATTGAACAGATGTAATAATACCTTTTGATTAATACTACTGAGATGCCTTAGCAATCTTGAAGATAGATGGAGAGTCCATTCAAATCATGCGTAGATCATCTTTAAACTTCTACACGGTGGAAATCCAAAAGATTTAACACAATGTTAATTTTTGTTTCTTGAAGTGTCTTGCTCCTCTGCAGCTGCTGCAAATGCCTGACGCTTCTCTGTGGTAGCAGTGATGATAGGCATCCATAAATCCGCAGTTCCACTTAAAAGGCCGTGTACTTGTAGATCTGCTGCAGATGATGAGGACAATAGTTCATTAATAGATTCTAACTTGGCTGACATCCTGTCCAATTCCTTGGTTATTTCAAGCTACAAGAATAGAGAATAAGTTTAATATTAGATCATAAAACACACTAGAGGAAGAAAAAGTCAAAACTGGATGAACTGAAACCATTATAAAGGCTGAATCATTGATTAAAGCTAATTCAAAATAGGAAAGTCATGCCCTACCTCATCTGGTTGCTTCGATGATATTGAAGGTGCTTTAGTAGTCTCTAATTCAAGAGCCTTGATTTTCGATCTCAATTCAGTCTCTGGTTGATTGGTTTCAGCTTCCACCTGTGCACAAGATATCAAATGAGTAATTTAAAATTAAAAAAGCCATCATGCTGGAGGCTTTCTTTCAGCATTGACGATATACACCACTTCCAATATTATAGATCACAACATTGCATTCACAAAGAACTAGCCAAGCTTGGAAAAATTGCAGAACTTTCCAGGATTTCGAGGAACTAGCACTATTGCATTCTTATAAAGCACTCACCTTCGAATTTGTTAATTGCGAGGGTCTCCATGGTTCTGAAACTTAGATCATTAAAATTCTAAGGATCAATGATCAACACTTTTGGTTCCCATATTTTCACAAGAATTATCTAAAATTCTTATATGTATATAAATTTACAGATAAGGTGGTCCAAATCCTGGCAAAACTTAACAAGTAGAAGAGACCAAATTTCGTAGTGGAATTTACAATTGACATATCGTTATGTGCAAGTTTTTCTTATCAATTAACAAGAGTGAAAAGACCTTTCAAATTTGAGAAAGAATGTTGTCGTTTAAATCCTGCCAAAGACATTAACGAACCAAAAGTAGTATGCATGGACAGATAACTCCTTGGACCGTGGACAGTTGGACATCAAAGACTTACTGAAAAACAACACTACAGCTAAACATTATACTGTGTGCAGCTAGGATGTAGCCAAAGTTTTATATATTTTCCTTTCCATGGAGAGAAAATGAGATGGTAATATGAGATGTTGTGTCTCAATAATAAATTTGAGCTGAATGATATCGTTTAGATATGTGGACTTACTCTGTTCTTCCAAATAAAATCAGCTCTATAAAGTTGAAGCCATAGGGTAAATATAGCATTGATGTGTATCTACATAGGCTAAGGTAATATATGAGGGACATATTAAAGAATCTTTGTGAGATTAGCCCACGGGGTATGGAATAGAAGGTGATTGGGTGTACTGTTAAGACACTAATTGTGTAAGGTCATTAATTCAAAACTCTGTTATTGAGTACTGGACTATAAAAACTAAGAATTTTTGTGAGGTTAATTTTCAACCTCACGTTGCATTGTATAAAGCAAGTCTGTAAAAAGTAAAAAAGCCAAAATAAGTTTAAACGGTAAGCTTTTCAGATTTCCTAACCTTAAAGTTTGTACAAGTTAACCTTAATTGTTTTGTCCACTTCAAAGCAAAAAAAGACCCTCCCAATAGAGAGAAAACATACCCAAAAACAAATGAATAACATAGAGAAGTGATATAATGTATAGACACCATAAGAACTATAAACTAACAGCATATCTAGAACTGAGAACCAAAAAAACTTGAGAACATAGTAATTATCTGAAGAAGAGGGACCTCTTCTAACTAGAGTGTGCACCATGGGAGGAGTCCACATGCTCTTCAATGATCGAACATGCATTGTATTTAGAGCTCGGAAATTCAACTACTAGGACCTTCATCAGTAGCGGCTCTTTCTTCCTAGCATGAACCATAGGGTCGGTTGGAGTCAACACAGTCGCTTGTCCTTTAGCAGGTTTGACAGATAGAGAAGCCTCCACACGTCCTTTCTCAACTAAGCACAGAGCTTTGTTACATTGACCAATGTGCTCATTATTTTCCATTGAGACACTGAGCCAGATGCCCTTCATTAAATGTTTCACATAGGACTAGACCTCTTGGCTCTAACCACTTTGAAATGTCTATCAAACCAGGCTTGAACTCAAGCAAAATTGTCCACCTGGTTGTTTAACCCCTAAAGACTTTGCTCCATAGCCCGTCTCATTTCCTCTTATTCATAATTATTATCTATATAGTATTTATAATAATTACAAAGCATTATAATATTATATTTTTATGTTCAAATTTTTTTTAGAATTATACTCTTATCCCTCCATTTTAGATAAAAATCGATTAATAATAAATTAATAAGCTTTGACATCAACTTCACAAGGATATATAAGTTGAACTTGTGCTTGAGAATGAGGTTAATATGAGAATGAGGTCACACAAAACAACCCTAATAAATACAAAGCCCATGAATTCACTTATTTCTAAACATGTAACAGATCCTGGATAAAAAATCGTGTGCTTTTATCTGCAGACACGGTTAGTTGGTATCATCTTATCCTTCAAAAACCCTGTGGCATCTACCTTCGTATATTGTATAGTAAACTAGCGCAGAAAGAAGCATAAATTTGTCAAATTAACAATCTCATAGCCAGGAACATGACCATAAACATTGCGTATATTACCTGGTTGAGGAGCTGATTGAGGAGCTGATTGAGAAATTGAAAGAGCTGCCCATTGGCATCGTTGGCTCCTGCCATGGCCGATCTTCGCCCCTGAAATCACTTGGGTTCTGATCTAACAATGGATCTTCGTGGCTTGTGTTCCCATCTGGCAATTATTATGTGGTGTTTGCATATATATACGAGAGAGAGATATAGGACTAACAAATACCCAAATCTACGGCGGACTGCTCCAAATATCTGAATGCCGGCTTTTAGCTGAACAAAGGGGAAACAACCCCATCAAACATACCATGATTTCCATTGCAGAAACCCTTGAATTTGTCAAATTAACAATCTCACAGACATGAACATGAACATAAACATTGCGTATATTACCTGGTTGAGGAGCTGATTGAGAAATTGAAAGAGCTGCCCATTGGCATCGTTGGCTCCTACCATGGCCAATCTTCGCCATTGAAATCACTTGGGTTCCGATCTAACAATGGATCTTCGTGGCTTGTGTTCCCATCTGGCAATTATTATCTGTTGTTTGCATATATATATACGAGAGAGGTATAGGACTAACAAATACCCAAATCTACAGCGGGCTGCTCCAAATCAAAATGGCGGACTGCTCCAAATCTCTAAATGCCGGCTTTCAGCTGAACAAAAGGGAAAGAACCCATCAAACATACCATGATTTCCATTGCAGAAACCCTTGAATTGGACTCCTTCCTGAAGATTTGAGATGAAATGAATTTGTCAAATTAACAATCTCACAGCCATGAACATGAACATAAACATTGTGTATATTACCTGGTTGAGGAGCTGATTGAGAAATTGAAAGAGCTTCCCATTGGCATCGTTGGCTCCTGCCATGGTCGATATTCGCCCCTGAAATCACTTGGGTTCCATCTAACAATGGATCTTCGTGGCTTGTGTTCCCATCTGGAAATTATTATGTGTTGTTTGCATATATATACGAGAGAGATATAGGACTAACAAATACCCAAATCTACGGCGGACTGCTCCAAATCAAAATGGTGGACTGCTCCAAATCTATGAATGCCGGCTTTCAGCTGAACAAAAGGGAAAGAACCCAGCAAACATACCATGATTTCCATTGCAGAAACCCTTGAATTGGGCTCCTTCCTGAAGATTTGAGATGAAATGAATATTTCATTGCATTGTAGTGGTATCCTGGTAATCACCAAAATGTCGTGCTCAGGGAAGAACACAGGGAAAAGTGGCCATAGATTGAAAAGCCTTGAACAGGGTCACCTTGGGCTTGAGCTTGAGTGAAATGTAAGAATTTTCTATATCAGCACCCACCACTTCAAGTTGGCGCCAAAACCCAAATTGTGAAACTACACTAACATGATAGAATGAAATTTGTATTTGTTTAACTTGAATTCTATTATATTTGTATTTATTTAACTTAATTTTTTTATATGTATTAATAGTATATAATAAAAAATTACTTAGTATATTTTTTAAAATTTTTATATGTATTATTAGTACATAATAAAAAATACTTAGTAACATTTTTTTTAATTTATAATGTAATTAGTTTAATAATTAATATTATTTATAAATAAAATATTTAAAAACAAATGTATATAGGTATATTTGTATAGTTATTTTCAAATATATAAGTAATAGCTTACAGCTAGGACATTGTCATAGTTAATTTACCATTAAGACATTGTCATAATTAATTTGGTGTTAACAATGGAGTTGTAACACGTGAGGCTTTGCAATTTACTAAGTTCTAGGGGGTCTATGAATCCATTTGTAGTCTTAGAATTTAGAAAAATATACAACATTGTCAAAATTGTAATTTTTCATTGCCGAACTGATCCACAACTAAAAATGACCAAATAAATGACCAATTGTTATGTGGTCATTTTTTTCTAGATACCCCGTGACCAAATTTGGTCATTTATCTTGGTATTTTTTAGTTTAGTTTTATCATGTGACCAAAATTGGTCATTTATCTTGGTCTTTTTTATTTAGCCCACTTAAATTTATCAATTTTGGTCATTTATCCCTTGAAAAAAATTGTGGTGACCAAAATTTTTGGTCTCTTGGTCACTAATCTCTCATTTGGCACTAGTGATGTTTGTGGATGTGAGTAATGTGCCTTTTCATAGATGATAGTAGTTGTGTCCTATCATGCTGGTGAATGTAAGTGTTGTCTATTTGTGACATGGTGTTGGATGTGTTCCTCTCATGGTAAGATATGAGTGCTGGCCATTCTAAATTAGGGTCAGATATACACGCCACAGAAGACCTACATGGAGGCTAGGCCTACAACCAGCATGAAAAATGGTTGGCTCTATAAAACTTCCTGTGACGCAAAGAATCATGAGATAGCACCAGTGATGTTAACCCAGTGATGATCCATATCGAGTGATCATCCAGAGGCATTGATGATGATCCAGATCCAGTGATGATGATCCAGATCGAGTGATGATCTAGATCCAATAGTGATGATCTAGATTGAGTGATGATCCAAATCTAGTGATGTTGATCCAGGAGAGATGATCCAGATCGACCGATGATCTAGATCTAGTGATGATGATATAGATCGAGTGATGATCTAGATCCAGATGAAGATGACCAAAATATGAAGATGACTTGAAGATGATGAGAACTCGATGATGATCCAGATGATACATAGAAGAAGACTTGTGCTGATAAATTGTGTCGAGAGAATACCTTTTTAGTTAAGAGGGAGTGCTGATGTAATTATATCTTCAAAATGTATTCACTTGTATTTCTTATGTATTGTACCCCAATGTTTATTCTGGGAATTGTTTGTAATGTAATTGAGTTATTTCATGCCCCGATTTTCCAATTAGGAGTAAACAAGTCATGTCAAGTCATTGTGGGTAGCCCTACTATTGATCAAGGGTTAAAGTCCCTACAAATGTGGGGCCCTAGGGTTATTAGAATATCCTAAAGAAGTGAAACTAGGTGAGTTATTTTAAGTCAAGGCAATATTCCCCATCATTGGTTTAAGGATAACCCTTGTTAGTCGGAGGGGAAAAGTCCCCAAAAGTTTTGGGGCACTAGGGTTATTAGACTCTCCTAGAGATGTCGGCTCTAGTAAGTAATTGTTAAGTGAGGCTGACATGTTTGAGTGGACATTAATTGAATGAAAGAATATAAATAGAGAGTGATCCTCTCTATTTATCACACACATACACTCACTCACTAGGGTGCATGAGTGAGAGAGGAGAAGCTAGGATAAAAGAGAGAGACTACTACTATCGTGAGATCATCTTTATGTTTTCGGGTTTTACTTTTGGTGTTGATCCTATCTCCGAGGAAGTTGCAGGGTTTCCTCCTTTATGGTTTCTTGGAGGAAAATTCTTTTAGTCTCTTGTGTTTTATTTCTGTGCATGCTATTATCTCGGATAAGATCCTAAGATCAAAATGCTAGCTTGAATGATAAAAATCAAACCGTTATCTCCCAAAATAAATTTATTTTGATAGTATGAAGAATTCGGTTCTTGTAATGAAAAATTTGAGGATAACTAACAAATTGAAGGTCTTTGTTTTTGATATGGTTGAAAAATTTGGAAGTGATAGCTTTGAGTGGAAGAGGTGAGGTTCTTAATACCAAATTTGCCACTGGAAGGCTATGTTTCGGTAGCTAATAGTTTAAAGTAGGATAAAAGTAAACTACCGAAAGTGGCCTGAGTGAGTAAAATGCAAAAAAAACTTTCGGTGGCTTAGGCGATACTTCAAATGACTCATTAGTCACCGAAAATTGTTGCTTTTGGGACCTTAGGAAAAGTAACAAGGATGACATTCACCACCAAAAGGGGGCAGAAAGCGACATGGGTAAAGGTGCTTTCAGTGGCTTAGGTGAGACTTCAGACATCTCATTAGCCACTGAAAGGTTATGCTTTCAACAACTTAGCAAATAGTTGAAGATAGGCTTTAACCACTGAAAGCAAGCGAGAAGGCATTGGGGAAAAAGCACTTTTGATGGCTTAGGCGAAAGCTGTGACTTTTCATTATCCAAAAAAAGGATGGGTTTTTGGTGGTTAAAAGGAATATTTGGTGAGGCCACTATCTGCCAAAAGCTAAGTTTTCACCGCGATGTCGGGTAAACGCTTTCGGTGGCTTAGGCAAAAGGGATATCATTTCATTAGCCACTGAAATCCATCATTTCAACAGCTAGCAGACAAACTCCCAAAGGATGTTAACCACCGAAAAGGTAAAATGTCAAAATGGTTAGAAAGTGGTCAAATCAAACCCCGTCGGCAAGATAAACGATCAGTAAAGGGCATGATAAACCACCGAAAATACATAAGTATGCATAACTGCATGTGGAAATAAGTGAAGGAGGTCGTTATAAAATTGATAAAGGACTGATACGATTAGAAACCTTCATTTTTCTTCGACCTATCCAAAAGAATAGTAGAAGGGATCACCGAGTATCCAGGTTGATTTAAAATATGATTTTTGGGCAAGGATGATCGAGAATATCAACTAAAACCATCACCGTATGACCTCAACATCCATCATGAAATAAAAGACCCTCATAATCAGTGCCAAAAACTCCAGTACATTTAACTTTTGATCTTAGCATTCCTCTCGACTAGAAAAACCATCTCTGAGAAGCATCCCGCTAACACACTATCATACAGAACTTAAAATTATTTTTGTGGGTACCGAGGAGTGGTATTCATCAAGATGAAGAAGGGAGGACCTTCTCTTAGGTGGGAGTTGAGAGATATCAGCTATTTGGAAGTCGATCAAGAGGTCTATAAACTTTTCCAAGATGCTGGCTGCTACAGGTTTTCTGAGAAGATACAAGGTTCCCATCAGCAGGTGGCTGACGCATTTTCCCTCTCATTTGATGGCTCTAAGGAATTAATAGGAAAAAAAGAATTTCACATAGATGAAACCTGAATCACTGAAGTAAATTAACTCCCTAGCATAAGATAAAAATGGTTCAAAACCACCATACCAAAAGATGTAGATTTTAGGTCTTACCTAAATCCTGAGCATAAAGGAGTGGTGTGGAAGAAGAGTGTGACATCATCCTAGTTAGAAAAGAGGTGGAAACAACTGCTGAAGGCCATTGTGGTCTACATAACATGTGAAGGCCATTGTGGTCTACATGAAAACTGCTAGCACACTATCTCAACATGGCCTTATCGAATTGTTGATCCAAGAGTTGCTGAAAAGGCAGAATATGGCATGGCCTTATTTCTTGTTTTGGAATGGATTTGAGATAGGGCTTTAGCCAGAAGGGAAGGGTAAATCTCCTACCAAAAGTTCTAGCACACAAAGGAGTGGGAGAAGAAAGAGAAGGGCTATATCGCCAGGAGTAGCAGAACAACCTCCCTCCTCTTCCAAAGCCAAGAAGGTAAAAAGGAACTTGGATTTTAGTGAGAAGGGATAGGAAGTTGCAACACACAGTGAGAATGTTTTGAATATACCCTACTCACATTCAAAAGAGGAACTAGAAGAAGGTGCATACCTAGCTCTATAGATTGTAGCAGTGAATGAAGAACTACAATCCCCTACACCAAAAGAGCAAGAGGAGCAAGAAGAGAAGGATGCCTCCAGTAAGCCCAAGACTCAAAGGATAAATCAATTGCTAAGGAAAGTGTATGAGATGGATATTTTGGAAAGGGAAATAAAGAAAAATAATGTTGCATTGACTAGTAGGAACAAGCTGCTACATAAGTCTTAGCTAGAGCAGAGAGAAAGATATATTTTCTGAAAGAGACTGAATACAAGGTACCTAAAAGACAATACTAGATTGTACAGGATGATTAGGCTCCAAAGACTGCAGTGGAAGGAGGCCAAGGAAAAACCTAGTAGCCACCCCACATTGGAAACCCTAGATAAAGCTGTAGTTAGCCTTTAGCCTCCAGAAACTAGCTAGGCTACTGTTAACCCTCCTAACACAGAGCCTGCTAGAGAAGAAAGCTGAGCAAAAGGACCTAAAATAACATTTTTTGAAGAAACCTAATTTTTGGAAAACAAGGCTTTTGGTGGCTTAAGTGGACGTTGGTGTAGTTCATTTGCCACTAAAAGCGTCACTTTCAGCAGCTAATGATTTCAATAGTATGGCTTCTTAACCATCAAAAATAGATAGAGGCTTAAAATTAAATTTTGGCTTGCAGGACAAGTTTTGGGCGAATATAGATGGCTCAGGGACAAAGTATGAATATGAAAGACATAGAAGAAAGCAACAGGAAAGGTCTGTTTCAGTTTTACTATGACATAAAAGTGGAAAAGGTCACCAACACCTAGCTGTCAAAGGAAAATAGTGAATTAACCAGTAGAGGTCTAGTGGCAGTTATTTCCAATAGTTAGCTTATTTACCTAAAAGTTCATACAGTGAACTAATTCTTTAGTTAGTTAGATAAGTAGTTAATTAGGTTTTTTTAACCTAATTTGCAAAAACCAATTATTTTGTTTATTTGTGTAAAAGACAGATCCAAGTTTTCAAGATCTGAGTATTTTGTAAAGGCTATAAAGCCTAATACTTATTTTATTGAAAGGGTTCAAATTCAGGGACTTGTAGACCATACTATTGTCAGCTTCTCATTTTGCTCATGATTTAATATAAGCCCTTTTGTTATCATTTGTTGAGCTTCCATTTCTGTCTTTTCTATGCTTATGATTGAATGTGTTATTCAGGTTATATTCAAGTTAATTAATGATTGATATCCATCACCCTATTGGCATGTTGATGTGATTTGAATTATAAGTACCATCCTTATCATGATTTAGCCATTTAAATGCATCTGTTTTGTGTGTAAATTTGCCAACCTGATGAGTTCTTTATTCCTGTACCTTATTGTCAACCTGTCAACAATGGTAACTAAAATCCTTGTACCTAATTGAGTTTCATGCATTTCTTGAGAGTGGAAGGTCATACAGGCCAATTGACTTGATCCATATTAGAAAACCCCAAAAAAATTGTATGTTACTAGGCATCCGCGAGCTGCGGCCTAGAGGAGTTTCCTGGAGTGATAACACAAACATTAGGAACCAGTCTCCTACCATCTTGCTATGAGACAGCTACAACATTTGCCTCATCTCTAGAAACACCCTTGGTAACATTTCTTGAAATAAAGGGTTGTATATTTCAGCCGTCAAAAGCTTCATGAATTTATAGTATTCTTTGGTCATCTCACCAGTGATCTCTAGCTCATGCACTTGTAAATATTCTTCGTTATAAGATAAAAACATTCTCAACAAAAAGGACTAGAATATGAATACTTTGGTGCCATAGAAATTTGCTAACTGATAATGAATTTTCTCGGCTAAAAATTCATCAAATTTAAGAAAACAAGGCTGAAAATATTTCCTTGACACTTAAGGTTCGACAGGACAGGTACTCAAAACAAACAGTAGACTCAACAACAACTCTGTGATTTAACCACTAGTATCTAGACCTAGAAACTGACTGGATAGAGCTATGCACCATTGATTTTGTTTATTAAATTTACTAATGTCAATGGGGTAAGACAGACTCATGACTTCATCATTAGGTTTTGAAGAAGATCTCAAAAAAGCTTCTCTATTTTTGACAGTAGGCTCTCTGAAGAAATGTACGATACTCTCAGTAGAGGAAATTTCAATTTAAAATGGGCCTTCCAAAAATATTACAAATTTCATGTCATCATGTATTAACCAATCAAAATTCTTTAAAATTAAAAATGGGAGCACCTCTTAAACAATTTTTTAATATAAATTTGGGGATAGGTATCATAAAAAAAACTATTTTTTTGTTCGTATTTTCGACATATCTCCTTGTGGTTTTACTCAAATTTTGATTGGGAGAGCTCGTTGGATGCAGAATTTAATTCCATATCTAACAAGTACCCACTCTAAATACTTTGATGGGCCTCGCTACCCCGAAAACAAGAAATGCCTGAAAAAACATGATGGTGATGTCATCATCATGTTTTTTCAGGGATTTCTTGTTTTGGGGCTAACGGGGCCTGTCAAAAGTATGTTGAGAGGGTACTCGTTGGATCTATAATTAAATTATTCATCCAATGAGCTCTCTTGATCAAAATTTGAGTAAAAACACAGGGAGATATGTTGAAAATACGGACAAAAAAGCAGTTTTTTTCTTTTCTTCCTCCGAAATTCATAAATATTATTTTATTATTTTAACTATTATTTTATTAATTTTCCTTAGGACGCCCATTTTGATTTAAAATTTCCTATAATGTTTCTCCTTATATTTGGGATATGTGGACAAAATCGTCTGGGACATGGAGGGTTTACGGATGACATGAGCCTAAACTGAGCATAGGATTTTGGTTTTGGACATATTGATAATGACCCCTTTGGTGGAAAAAAACTTGTATGCATAGCACTCAACAAACTCAAGGAAATGGGGGATCTAGTTAACAGAGAAAAAATGGAAAAAGGATTTAAAACCACCATAGGTATCGCTATGCTGGTCCTTAAAGACTTCCAATTTACCCCTAACAACTTCAATGGTTTCCCCACCAGAATGGTATCAAAAATCTCGGTGTTCTCATCCGCAAGACTTTCTTCTGCCCTCCGACATGTGACCTCCGATTCTGCGTTATACCTTACATATACCACTTCTATTTATCCTACTTTTTCCATTTCAAATAGGATTGAGGGAGTAGCAGGTGCCTACCTTGTTTCTCTAGCACAGTCTTCTGGTCCATCCACGCTAGCACTTTGTATGCGGTCAAGATGTTCATCAATATTGAGTCTCTAGAAAAGAAAAACCTTTACAACTCCATATAGACCCTCTTATAGTTTTCTATACCATGTAATCTCCATGCCTTTTCTATGCATCCTGCCCCGTATATATTTTTTCATGCGATCTGAGCCTTGGATATGCGAGGTCCTTTATGCTAGAGTTTTATTCACTACCAGTATGTATAGCTTAATTTAGGAAAATTGACCTCCACCGTCGATCTCCAAATTACCTTAATTCAGGTCATTCATGTTTTAAAACTTTAACATTCCACCGATTCCTCCTTCCTTGATCTAGTGAGAAACTCTAGATCGCAGTATGTTTCCTATCTGTCAATTAAGATCAATCTCTCCTCGTGACCATCGATTGGAGTGGACCCTACCACTTTTCACGAATTGAGATATTGACCACATTCACGGTAGTTCAAATCGTGAAATGAACCACGACCGTAGATCTATCCCTGCCTTTTCCTCAACCTTCAGATCTTTTCTCCCTTTAGCGCATTTCACGATTTGGAAAAGTGTTTTTTGCTGAGCACATATGCTGCATGAAATGCTTTGGTTGCATTGATCTATCTTTAGATTAATCTCAACCTTCCATTATGGTTCCCATTTAACACACTCCGAATATCCAACGACTGCATTTTACCTTGCATCTCTGTTCTGCGAAATGCCTTTATACCATCAATATTTATCATTTTGAATCGTGGGCATCGATTCATGCTATCCTTTACCTCATTCCCGCTGTCACTTGTCCTAGAGGTAGAATTCCACTCCACAGATGCCTTCAGTACCCTCGCAAACTATAAGGATTCCTTCCCAATACTTTTTGATAAGCTCTTTTACCCGAACATCTCCCATAATCGAAAATTTTGAATATGGTGTTAACACATTGCCTCGGCCGTGGGACCAAGTGTCCTTCTTCCTCAAGAAGTATATCAACTACGAAGGCATGTACCATACTATATATTATTCTAAGTTCCCACTACTGTCTCATTTACGCCACAAAAATCCACTTAATGTTCCATTCTTTCTATTTAATGACTTCCATCACATGGAGGGCTTTGTGAGAGCAGCTAAGCATCCATATTATTCCCTTACCCATCATGGCCTCATTAAAATTTTAATCCTAAGGGCCCTAGCTAAGAGAAATCAAACATAAGAGCAATTTCCCGGCCAACCTCAGATAGCCCAGGGACCTATACCTTTTCCTGAGATTCCCATCAGAGAAGTAAGGGCACCGATACCTTTTCCTGAGATTCCCATCAGAGAAGTAAAGGCACCTACACTTATGTTGAATGTCCAATTGGAGGAAGAGCAGGAGGACTAGATTCCCTCAAATTTATTTGGGGGTGGAGTTGATATAGGATCAAAATAAGGGGAAGAATTGGTGAAATATGTAGCGATAGAAAACTGTATATAGGAGATAGAGAATGTGGGAGCTCCAGGAACTAAAGTTGAAGCTAGAGCAGCATTGGATACTACAACAGTTGAAGCTGAAGTTGTGGGATCTGTGGTTACATAAGAGAATACATAATTCCTCACCATTGAATCCTCTCCTGAATGGAGGGGAACTTTAATAGAAGAACAAACAATGATGGTAGACGAAAGAGAGGATGCTGAAATAGGAAATATTTTCTCCACATATACTGTAGGGTTGGAAACTCTTGTACCTTGAAGGAGGAGAAGAAGGTCAAGAGAAGAAATAAAATAATATCGACCAGTGAGGAGAAGGAGAAGAAGGTAAGTCATAGTAGCTGAATCAACATAAGCACAATGGGAAGATATTGAAGCAAACATTGAGGTTCCCATTTTGACACCAAGGACAAACAATGATCCACGGGAGCCTGTTGAAGAAGAAACTCAACTTGAGGGTATTTTGTATGAAAATGGGTTACTGAAGGAAGAAGTGTAATTTATTTAGAAAGAACTAGAAAATTGGAAGGAGTTATGTAAGAAATAGGTAGAGAGAAATTTGCACACACTGGTAGAAGCTGTAGTCTAGTTAGAAGGATCATCTCATTCTATGGAGGATGAAGAACTAGAGAAAGTAGTCTTCCCTGGATGTGGGGAAATTTTTAGTGAATCAGGTACTTATACAATCATAGTGCATGCATTTGAGACCCAAAATCCTGCACCAGTAGTTAAATAAGGAAAAGAAGCACATGATGCACAATTAGGAAAAAAAATGAACCAGAAGTATCACCGATCCTTAATATAGAATTTGAGGAAGCTGAGCAATTATAGCCTCAGTCATCAGAATTGATGGATCATCCTAATAAGGGGAATGTTGAATCCAATCAGAGTGCTTCCGCACAAGAACTATAACCTTCAAAATTTTGTGTTGAATCTACCCGTCAAAAAGCAGTTGAATAAGAGATTGAGGTAATTCCTGGTCGAAACTTAGAATTGTTGACTGTGACACCAAAACCATATCAAGATATAAAGTTAGTGGAGGAGTCATAGCAATAGTACGATGAATTCAATCAGGATGTTTCTACACAATAAGCAAGATCCTCAGAAATCTTTGCTGAAGCTCCATCTCAACCAAGAACAACTGATCCCAAGGTGGACTTAATCCATGATGTGGAGTTGGGATAAGATGAACAGATTCAATCAGAGTCATGAGGGGACACCGAGGTATTTGGGGAACGATACTATATTTTAGGAGATATGGAAGTAACTCAAGATCAATTCTAGTGGCATGAAGAAATGGGGTGATAATAAGCTAATACACAAGAACCAGTAGTCTTGTAGCCACCTATCAAAGCCACGACTAAAATCCAAGTAGTTGTAACTGAGACTCAGGCAGATGTGGAAATTGAAATTCAGGAAGAAGTTGTCACACAAGAACCACCCTCTTCACAATTGAATGCTGAATTTGTTGAAGGAGAATTTCATGAAAAGGATGTTGTCACACATGAACCAACATCCTTAGAATTAATGGCTGAAGTACCCACACAGGATAAAGTTAAAGAAGGGGAGCTTCAAAAAGAAGATGTTGTTACACAAGAACTGGCATCCCCAAGAGTGGTTGTCGAAGTGCTTATGTAGGAAGAGACTACTAAAAACTTAATAGAATAAGATGTTGTTACACAAGAACCAGGATCCCCAAAATTGGTTGCAGAAGTTCCTATGAAGGAAAAGAATGTCGAAATCTTGATAGAAGAAGTTGTTACACTCGTAGTGCAGAATGTTCAAGCTGAAACATCAGATGGCAAGGTATGCACTCACTTTTCCTAGAAATTTGTCAATCTAGACTTTGATGATGAGGAAAATGCAAGAGATGAAAAAGCACACGGGATAATCAAAGAACTCTCACTATTAAAAATCAAAGTGAAGAAATGGAAGAGGCAAGTGGATAAGTATCAAGAAGGAATGATCCCCCTCGTTGATCATGAAAATACTATCAAAGTACTGAGGGGAAATGGGTAGAATAATAAATGTTCCAAAAATTATGATGGGAAGAGATACAGAAAGAGCTAAAGAAGCTCAAAAAGTTCAAATCTATGCAGGTGGAGAAGGACCGGCTGTATACTCTTTCCCAAGAATTGTTAAGCACCAAAGTTCCATCTCCTTCTTACTCTGTATTTTTGTTTGAAAAAATTATTTGGTTTAAATTGAAGGTAGTAAAGGAGGGGATACCTTATGAAATTGAAACCTCAGTCCAGTTTCTGAAAACTTTTATGGAAATTAACTTCATTGAGAAGAACCTGCTCTGTGAACTTTACCTACATGAAATGGCTTGTCCGTTAGACCACCTTTCAAGCCCTTCCCCTTACCTTGTATATTTTCAGATAATAGATTTTTCCGCCTTTGTTAGTAATCATGTGCAGTGGAAAAGATCTTTCCAGACCTACATGCACAATGAGGCCATCACCAATCTTTGGGTTTGAAGTGAGCCTCATCACCTCGCCTTCTCCTTGCTATGAAACAACAAAGGCTTACATAATCCATTAAGACCCAACATGTAGTTGAACTTCAAGAAAGGGTCATCTCCATGTGTTTTGGCCAAATTACCATGCAACAACAATCATCTTTGGAAGGTAGTAAGCATAGATTGCAGGCTTCCCCTTTATCATTGTGGAATAGGGACCCTTACTGTTTCAGGAACTTTAAACATGCTCTTTCAAGGATCGAAGGGTATGTGGAATGTATAAAGAAGTGCGGAGATAATTGGCTGGGACTCAAGTTCAAATTTCTTCTTATCTACTCACCAGCAAAAACCATACATGGAAGATTTCTTTTTGACAAAGGATGAAGAAGAGGAGTGTTGCAGATATTGGGTTGCCCACAATGGGTTTCTAGAAACACAGGGATCACCTGAGATCCCTTATAAATTTTCCTCTCTCCATGAACAAAGTACAACACTATGTTAACATTTGGACTAATGGAGATTGTTGCATAGGGACATGCAACAAGATAGTTTGGGGGAGATGTTGGGCCCAGAAATAACCCCTTTTTTACCACACTTGCTATACTCTTTTTTCCTTATCTTACCCTATTTTTATGCACCTAAGAGATGTTTTCCTTCATTGGATCCATGATTACTCATAGGTATGATTACTTATTGTTTTATCTTATTAAGACTTATTATTATAATAAATAGGGATTTACCTCTTGAATTATGCTGATAAGTTGGATTTTATGAAGATTGTTCAAAACGTGAAGGTTATAGGTGCATCAAATGAAGTGGTTTCTAGAAGATATGAACATCTATTGTTGGTGGTGCCCATGGAATCCATCTCATAGGTGAAACATAGTCAAACATCCTCATTCTATGCAAGCTGCAATAGCCAAATATGCAACAAACTCGTCCTCAGCAACGCGCCATTATTCAAGGGTAGCTGCAACCGATGGAGTAATCCTTGATCAAGTTTTGCTATTTCATTATCGACTCATGCAACAAACTTCCTATATTATTTACTTCTATTTCTCCACACCTGTAACAACGCATTGTAATAGGGCATCCTAGTGATCATAGATAATCATGGCGTCCCGATATTAGTGGGTACAAGCTATAAAAATTGATGGATAAATATGAGGGAGTATCCAGAGCCAAGGGTTGGAAAATAATTGATCGTATTGTATAAGTTGTCACATAAATTGTAGTTTCATTCCATCATCTAATACAAGGAGCAAGATTCTTTTGATTTCTATGTTTTAACTTTTGCTAGTTTCTAATGTCTATGTTCGAAGGCTAGGCCCGCCTTCCAACAAAGATTTCTAAGTTAATTAGGTATTTATATTTTCTTCCATGTGGTGTGGATGTTACAGTATATTTATTCTTTTATAATAGCTGCAACAATAATGATTCATTGTGTGTTTCCTCAATTGATCATTAATCGCATTTCCTATAAGCTGCAGTAGAGTGGTGTGACAGTCGATTGTGTAGACTAATTTTACTAATGCACTTGTGTGGTAGCTGTAACAGAAAACCTCATCCCTAGTTTCTTTCAATTGCTATCTTTCTTGAGTATTTCTAATTCAGTCCATTTACAGTCATAATTATTGGGTTCAATTTCTGCATTTCAAATTCCTAGATCAAGTTGGATTGAGATAGTTATAATGGATCTTCAATTGGATTGGTAAATTAGGATTTAACTTTCTACAAAAGTAAGTCTAGATTTCTATTTCTTGAATCTTTCATTTGTAGATCAAGGTTGTATAAGGGTAATCACAATTCCGCATTCTTAGGAAGGTAAATTAGATTAATTTAATCATGGGAAGAGTTGGGAGGAATAGATAGGTAGGATAGTTTATTCAACATCATCGGCTACTTAGTGTTTAAGCACGAATAGTGTAAATTATATTTGCAACAAAAAGACTTTTCTAGGTTGACTATTTATATTGAACATTATGTATGTTGGCTTTAATTAACTTGCATATAGAGTGCCCAACAAGTCTCCCCAAGAAATGGCACCTAGTTAGTAGATAGTTGTGCATCCAAGCATATGCCAAGTTACAAGGACTCAGTATCATTCTGTGTACTAAAAGAATCACCACTCAAGGTAATGCTTGGAGATGATTACCAATATCCCATCAAAGGAATGCGAGAAGCATCCTATAAGTCGGAATATGGAAAGTCCATGGATATTAAAGATGTTCTATATGTCCTTGGACTATAGAAGAACTTCTTGTCTATTTAGTATTTGGAAAAGAGAAGGTTTAGAGTTTCCTTCATAGATGGAAAATTACTCATGTGGTCAAAAGGAAAGACCATAGATAATGTAGTAGAAAGTGGAATTAAAGAAGGAGGACTATGCAATCAGAAGGGACATGTGGATTCAAAATTACCAACCAGCACAATAAATCCATGTGAGTTTTGGAACAAAATGCTTTCTCACATTCATTATAAATTTCTACCAATAGTAAGCAAGGTTGTGAATAGTCTACAAGAAATCCAGATAGAAAATGAAGGAGTATACAAAGGATGTGCACAAGGAAATAATACGAAGAATTCCTATCCAAAAAGTGACATTAAAGAAAAATCGATCTTAGATATCATCCATTCATATATATGCAAGACAATTCAAACAACTTCATTAAGCATGTATTTTTACTATGCTTCTTTTATTGATGACTATTCTCGAAAGACTTGGATATATTTATTGAAAGAGAAGAATGAAGTTTTTGAAATATGTAAATAATTTAAGGCCCTAGTAGAAAATATCTCTGAGATAAAAACAAATATTTTAAGATCAGATAATGAAGGAGAATACACATCAAATGAATTCAATGATTTTCTCAAGGAATATGGGATTAAGAGGGAGCTCACTATTCCCTATAATCCTCAAAAAAATGGTGTGTCCAAACTAAATAATATATCTATCATGGAATTAGTAAAATATGTGATACATGATCAAGATCTACCAATGTACATATGGGAAGAAGCATCCGAAACAACAATACATGTATAGAACAAAATCTCCCACGGTGCCCTTCGAAAGAAAACCCCAGAAGTAATGTTCTCTGAAGAAAATCCAGAGGTAAGTCACCTAAATATTTTTTGTTGTCATGTGTATATTCATATTCCCAAGGAGAAAATAAGAAATATAGATCCTTCAGGAAATAAAGGATTGTTTGTAGGATATAGTGAACAGTGAAAATCCTATTGAATCTATATCCCAAGATATAGTCAGATTGAAATTAGCAAAGATGTAACTTTTGACAAAGCTACATATTTCATAAAGTCAAGGAACGTTAAAGAATATGAAGAGGGACATGAAAATACCAAATATGGAGAGAATCCTAAACCAATTAGGAATGAAGAAGAAAATCAGATACCTGAGGATCATGATATCACTGAACCTTAGTTTCCAAAATAATTTCCCTGTGAAATGATTTCTGTAAAGAGAAATCCTTCTTGGGATGATGATGTAATTGATGAAGCAAAAATTGGTGTCCAAGAAGGAACCATTATAGAAATAAATAATCCAAAGTCATACCCCAATTATATGGCTATGATGAGCGATCTAGGTTATAAAGAACCAGCATGTAATTGATGAACCATATAATTGGTGTCCAAGAAGGAACCATTATAGAAATAAATAATCCAAAGTCATACCCCAATTATATGGCTATGATGAGCGATCTAGGTTATAAAGAACCAGCATGTTTTGAAGAAGCATCAAAATAGAAGGAGTGGGTTATGCAATGGTAGAGGAATGCCAATCCATAATAAGGAATGATGTGTGGCAAATAGTCCCCAGAACAAAAGACAAATCAATGGTATCCTGGAGGTGGATCTTCAAAACAAAGCATTCTACACATGGGAGTATATAAAATTACAAGGAAAGATTCGTAGCTAGAGGTTTCTCCCAAAAAGAAGGAATTGATTACGAAGACACCTTTTCCCCTGTAGCTAAGTGCACTTCAATTATAACTATTATTTCCTTATAAGCGAAAAATAAATGGAAGTTACATCAAATGGATGTGAAGAAAACCTTTTTAAATGGATTAATAGAAGAAGAAGTGCATATCAAATAATTGCAAGGTTTCAATATTGAAAATCAGGAAGATTATGTATGAATACTTAAGAAAGCACTGTATGGGATATAACAAGCACCCAAGGCATGGTACGAAAGAATAGATGGATTCCTGATGAGCTTAGGATTTACCAAGAGTAACAAATATTCTAACCATTACTACAAGGTTGAGGATGGTGGGCTTATCATATTACTATTATATGTGGATGACCTATTCTTAATAGGAGAAGATAAGTCCATCAGTGAATGGAAGTAGAAGCTTTCTACAGAGTTTGAGATGAAAGATCTTGGAATGATGCACTAATTTCTAGGTCTTGCATTAGAGGAAATTTCAACTCAAAATGGGCCTTTTAACTTTAACTCAAATTCCATGTCATCATGTGCTAGCCAATGAAATTTATTTAAATTTGAAATACCATACAGGTCTTAAACAATTTTTTAATATAAATTTGGGGATAGGTATCATAAAAAAAACTACTTTTTTTGTTTGTATTTTCGACATATATCCCTATGTTTTTACTCAAATTTCGATCGAGAGAGATTGTTTGATGCAAAATTAAATTCCTCATCCAACGAGTACCCACTCTGCATACTTTTGATGGACCCCACTACCCCAAAAATGAGAAATAGCTGAAAATACATGATGATGATGTCATCATCACAGTTTTTCACGTATTTCTTGTTTTTGGGGTAGCGAGGTCCATCAAAAGTATGCCGACTGGGTACTTGTTGGATGCAGAATTTAATTCCACATCCAACAAGCTCTCTTGATCTAAATTTGACTAAAAACATGGGGAGATATGTCCAAAATACAAACAAAAAAGTAGTTTTTTTCTTTTCTTCCTCCAAAATTAATAAATATTATTTTATTATTTTAACTATTATTTGATTAATTTTTTTTAGGCAGCCCATTTTGAGTTGAAATTTCCTCTAATGAAGTTTGGCATTTTTCAGATGAGATTTTCCTAAACCAAGGAGATTATACAATAGAAATTCTAAAGAGGTTTGGAATGTTAGATTGTAAGTCCATGACCACTCTCATGAGAACCAACTTGAAGTTATTGAATGATGATACATAGGAAACTATATATGCCACCTTGTACAGATAGATTATTGGTTCATTGATGTACTTAACCAATTCAAGAGAAGATATCTGTTTTTATATAAACACACTAAGTCAGTGTATGGTGAATCCCAAGCATATTCACCTAATTGGAGAAAAACATGTGATGAGGTATCTAAAGGGTAATTAATATTATGGGCTCATGTATAGATCAGACGGTGAGATCAGATTGCATGGATTCATAGAATCAGATTAGGCAGGAAGTGCTAAGAACATAAAGAGAAACACACGTTGTTGTTTTAGTTTGGGATGAGGCATGATCTCATGGTTCAGTAGAAAGAAGACCATTATTTCACATAGCATAGTAGAGGAAAAATACATTACTATTTGTTTAGATTTTAGTGAAGCAATATGGCTTCGAAAGATGTTGGCAGGTTTATTTGATTAAGAGATAGATATTATTGATATTCTTTGTGATAATCAGAGTTGTATACAAATGACAGAAATATTGTTTTCCATGATAAGTAAAAACATATTGAAGTAATATATCACTTCATTCGATAAATGGTGCAAAAAGGAGCTCTAAAGCTCAAGTGTGTTCTGACAGGCAAACAAGTGGAAGATGTGTTGACTAAGCCTCTAGATTATGTAAAGTTTGAATACTTTCGAGACAAGCTGGGTGTAGTTTGAAAGGACCTCCCTCAAAAGAGGGAGTGATAGTAGATGATGGATGCAATGGTGAGTAGGTCCATCTAGAGCAGGGTATGTCTGCATAGGCTTGTTTGGTCAAGGGTTAGTAAGCAGGACAATTCATGTCGATTCTAGGGGGATTAGTATGTCTGGATAGGATTGTTTGGATCAGAAGGTTAGTAAGCCATACAAGGCTTGTTTGGTCCCCAAGGATATCCATCTGTCTAACTAGGCTTGTTTGGCTCGAAAAAGTTAGTAAGTTAGACAAAATTCTCAGATAGATCTACTAGATAACTCACTATGATCATTGCTCCGAGAAGACGAAGGGAAAGATGTATCCTCAGTATTTCTATACTATTGATTCTTGATGATTGTTGAGATGCTTTATGATTATTATAGTATTTCTATACTGTTGAGATGTGTAGTTCAGTATTGATATACTGTTGAGATGTATAGTTCAGTATTGCTATACTAATGCTTGTTTAGCTCTGTATTGTTATACCGATGGCTGCTGAAATGATGGGTTCAGAAATGATATAATGATTGTTGAGATGGTTGATTCAATATTGTTACATTGATGATGGATTGAGATGTATGTTTTAGTATTTTTATACCGATACTGATGATTGACTTAGATGTATGCTTTAGATAGTATCAGTATTGATTGTACTGATGATGATTATATGTTTACAGTATTGTCACACTATTGATCACTGAGATGTCTAACCAATGATTTATTGTTAGATTCTTATATGTTTATTGACATAGTTTCATTGTTGTTACACTGATTGATGCAGTAGCTTCATTATTACTATACTCATGAGACAGATTCAATATCTTTACACTGATGATGATTCTTATGATGAAGATGTTCCAATATCTCTATGATGGTAATGTAGATGATGATATAGCACTAGAAATGACTTTATTTTTAGAACTAACATGATGATGTTGTTGTTGATTGTCTCATTATTATAATATTGTTGATGCAGATGACGATGATGATGTTTTAATATCAAATATTGAAGATACAGATGATGGTGGTTTAGTATTTACATCTTGAATAGGAAGTTGGTGATACTTGTGATATAGATGAGGATGTTCTCAGTACTCAAATACTGAAGAATGCAGATGATTACAGTCCATATCATGATGTTACAAATGATAGTTCAATGTTTACACACTCATGATTACCAATAGATTATTTAGAATATGTTCCAGTATTCACATATCGATACTATAGAAGATGGTCCAAAATATGAAGCAATGGATGATAATGATCCAGAACATGATTAAGGATTCATATGCTGATGATGCAAGAGTTGTTCCAAAAGATGGAAAGAAGATGATTGAAGAAATATGATTTTAGAAGAAGAGCCAATTGATATCAATGATGAAGATGTATGATGTTGTACCAAAACATCCTATGACATATAGAGTCTTACTAGTCAAATGTACAGTTGTAATAGTAGGAGCTTTTATTGTGGTTGAATGCCTTCCTAGTTAATAGGGAGTGTTAAAATAATGTAAATTCAGAAGATATTCTAGTTGTATTGTATTCCTCCTTTTGGAGATGATTTTGGTCTTGTTAGAGTCACTAAAAGATGCAATTTAATCCAAAGAATGTAACTTGGGTCAATAGTACCCAATTGTCAATATATTAAATGTTATTTGTGGAGTCTAGTTGGACATGTCAGCCCTGACAACTAGTGAAGTTGGGACCACAAAATTAGAGGTCAAGTCAACAAAAGAATATTAATAGGGAGACTCTCCCCTTCACTGGTACTCTATTACTCTAGCATTTTTGCAATAGAAATAAGAACTAGTGTTCGAGGAAGAAGTTAGAAGAAGTTGTCTAGGTTTTACACTACTCTAGTCGAGATCTATACTGAGGATGTTTTGTGGGATTTACTCCCGTATGGTTTCCTCGAGGAAAATATTTTTGTTCTTATGCTATTATGTTTTTCTTTGCATGTTTTTCTTTCATTGATATTCTAGTAATTTGTTTTAATATATCATCTAATCAAATCAATAAAAACTAATAGATACGTGGTCTATACCCAATTTTAGTTGTCCTAGTTTGACAATTATCTCAAAGTGAAACTACTGGAAGAGGAGAAGCCATTGATAGATCACCCCCTCCCCCCATTAACACTGGCTTGTTAACCAAATATTTTAGTGCATAATGTTTAGTGTACATTTATAAATGTCCCCCTAGCAAGTAATGTCTAAATTTTTTCTATGCATATACCATCAGAATTCCTTCCCTCTCCGTGTTAGTGTAATTATTCTCTACGGTTGATAGATTTATTCTAGAAAAAAAAATGGGGTGATCAATATCTCCTTCCCCTCATTGTGTTAGTACCATTCGAAGAGCAACAAAGGATGCATTGAAATGAACATGAAATTATTTCTTCCACTATATAAATTCAAGTATGGGTGTAGCAACCATATTTGTTTTTAGCTTATCCATACTCTCTTGGAATTCATCTATGCACTGAAATTTAGTGTGTTTTTTCAACAATCTCTCCGTCAGGACAATCACTTGTGCATTTCCTTTAATAATGTTTATGTAGTATCCTTTTTGTTCGAGTGTTGGTCTTAACTATTTAACTGTGGTAGGTGGTGGTAAGTAAAGAATGATGGTGATTTTAGTTGTATAAACCAAAATTCCTTCATGAAAGACCACATGGCCTAACAAGACCCTAAACGGCACACAAAAAATACACTTTCTCAAGTTGAGGGAAATTCAACACTTGTGGCATTGTTCCAAGATCATTTTAAGACTTTTTATGTCATCTCTTATAAGACCAAATAGTGTCTAGTCATCAAAGTAGACTTCAAGAATGTTTTTTATAAAATATTTAAATACAACAACTACTATTCTAGAAAATATTATAGGCATATTCTTGAGTCCAAAGGGCATTATTGTGTATTGGTAGCATCCCTAACCTATTGCAAAGGTATTTTTGTATTGATAGACTTTTTCAATTATTATTTGATACTAACCCAAGAATCCATCTGTAAATAAATACATTTATTTTCCTTTAGCATGCATCATTTAATTTCTTGAGATCAACAAAAAATATCACTTCCCATGGAGTTTTGTTGTCTTATACAACAATCAGGATGATCCACTCTTATTCTTCAAATACTTTTATTACACTTGCCTTTAGTATTCGATCAAGTTCACATTTAACTTTCTCTTTGTAATGCGGGTTTAATCTGTATGTTCAATGGTTGACTAGTTTTGCATCAGGACTTGAGGGTATCTTCATTTCGCCAAGGTACCCAAATATGCCTTTCATTTATGAAAATTTTTTAGGGAACAGATCATGAAATTCATGTATTAAGTCAACGACCTTTTGGAAATTTTCTTCGTCCTATTAATCTCCAATATTAACAAACTTCTGGTTTTGAATCGACCCAATATTTAATTTCTTAATCTTGTGTGGTCTTAAAAACTCGTCAATGGAGATAGAAGCTCCTTTGATTGTACTAATTCCTTCTAACTAAGGTATATTTATCTCAAGTGTGTCATAATTCTTTGTTTCTCTTGTGATATTATAAAAATCCATCATGTTGTGTATAGCAATGTTGCATTTATGGAAATTCATGTCTATGACCAATATTTATTCAATGATATTTTCCTTTATTACTTGTAATGCAACATCACATGTTGGTTGTTCACTTGCAAACTCAGATGACTGGTTGAATCCTATAGCTAAGCTTTCACATTCAATCATTCCTCGTCGTAGCTCTATAAATGTGTACCAACTTTTTGGTACCATTTCCAAAGGGAAGATGAATCGATGAGCCCATTCTTGTCTCGTATATTCTTGCCAATTCCTGCAACATTGCTCAATATCTAGCCCCCGAGCCCACAGAGCAATAATACCGAGAGCAGCTTCCTTTCTGTTCTTTTTCTTCTTCGTCATTAACAGATATCCTCCCTTGAGTTATCCCCCTCCTCAAGTTTATCCTCCGTCATTTTCCACTGATGCAGAGTCTAATTTCCCAAAACAAATCCTCCTTCTCCACCACATTTTTTTTTTTCAAAACACTTCATTCCTCCTCTTTATACCTCCTTTCCTTCCTTTCTTCCACTGCCTTCCTTATTCCACTTCCTTCCTTCTTCCACCGCCTCTTTCATAAATTAATTTATTTTATTCTAACTTGGGTAGTGCAGTTTAGATTTGTTTGACATGGGTTATGTATTAATGAATTTTTCTTGAATTGTACGTGTTACAAAAACCTAACCAAATGTCATAGAATTTTACCTATGTGGTTTGTTTAAGTTTTATACTGAACGGTAAAAGTAATAGTAATCATAGTTTTGTTAATTATTATTTATTAATAACTAAATAATAAATACTTAATAATTAACATTAATAATATGAAATAATAATAATAAATAGAAGTAAAATAATAATTAATATTATTAACCAATAATTAATCCATTGTAGTCTCATGAATAATTGTTCGAAATGATAGCATTGTTTATGTCTAATAAACATTAATAAACGTTAATATGGGGCATTACATACACCCACCCTTTAGGAAACTTCGTCCCGAAGTTATGGTCAAAATAGTGATACAAGGTATATTTATAGGTTTAAAACAATTCAAGGTACATTTATAGGTTTAAAGCAACTCACAATTATTTAGTTAACCTATCCAACTATTTAAATATTTCATACTAGCATGCATGTGTGAGGTGTGCATGCATGGCCAGTACATGCACAAGCTGCACATGTACTATAGCAAAAAACCCTAAATTCTAACTGATACAATTAGTATTTCACGCAACATGACCCATATACATATATAATATGATTTCTTGTGACATTCAGAGTTATTTAACAATTATGTTCTTATTATTTAGTCAATTAAGATTGGTACCTACCATCACTAAACCGGTATCATAATCCTCCAACATTCAACCATAATAACTAAGATGTCCACCCATCCTAACCTACGTCCGCATCCTCCCTATCCTTCCTCTGCTAGTATAGAAGTGGATTTCGGCTTCACCGACCCGACCACATAAGAACCTAAGAGCGATAAAGTCAGCTGAAGAGCGGACCTAGCCTCTCCTAGAAGGCTTCCAACCGTCTTCATCACAACAACATGGGGAGCATGTCTCAGCACTACCCTCCCATAACCTCGGGCACCCAACCGTCGTCATCACAACAACATGGGGAGCGTGTCTCAGCACTACCCTCCTACGACCTCGGGTATCATGAAAACATAGGGTGGAACACATCCATCCCTCTCAACATCCTGGGTCTATATACCCTATCAAAAACATACTTTGCTGCTATCGAGATTATTGGTCTGTGTCATCTTATCATCAATTTTGGTAATCAAGGCTCTTCTGAAGAAATATGTACTATACCGCACTTCATATAAAGTATCCATTTATTACATAGCCCGTTTGTCCTATAGATTAGTACTTTGAAAACATACATTCATAATAATATCTCCATTCAATCATCAGTTAGTGCATATTATCAACAACATTTCCTTCCATTGTATAACTCATTAAATTGATCACATCATGGGTTGATATCCGTGTACCACATCATATATATATTACATTTATCAATGATGACAATTAAACATACACTGTCTTTATGAACAAAGGAATATCATGATAACTATAACATAGTGACCTCATAAACATAATCATAACAGCACAATCAATGTATCAATAGTAACATCTTAGACATAGTAGCAACATATATCATAAATATGGTTCACTCAGTCAAACCGGGTCCAACATTTGCTAAGAAAATAAAATGAAACATGTTGGTATGTCTAGTCAGATATGGGGCACTACACCCACCCTTCAGGAACTTCGTCTCGAAGTTATTGTTATGCATGATTTATAAGAATATATTATTATGCATAATATAGGTGTCTTACTACTAGAACTCATTAGTTTAAGGTAGTCTCACTTAGATCTTTACTTGATCCACTTGTCGATGTCATTTTACTATTTTACTTCTTTTATCATGTAATATATGCTCTTAAACTTTATCTGAAAAACATATCCTAGTAACTACTTATGACCTTCCTCGAGGATCCCTATTTGTAACCTACATCAAGGTTCATCATGCCTTACTAGACAATTATCCACAACAATTTATACAAAATTTGTAAAAAGAGTTCTATAGTCTTGTTTCTATTGTGATTCATAAGGAGATGTTAGTTCCCTTTTGTTGTTGTTGTTGATTCGTTTATGAATTTATAGCTTTATTCAATCTCTCTCCAATTTACATTACTTACGTTCTCATTAAAATTGTTAATTAGGATCCATCTTGACATCGGTACTTCTATAATAACTTGAGTAACACTATGTTTTATTATTCAAATTCCATTCACCAATCAATTCTCTTTAAAGAGCACTCTTTCCCTATGAATGGCACATTATACAAAGAGTACTTACAATTGCTACTTATTTCTTTGTAATTTTAATAATGGGACACACTTTTTATCCTATGTAATTTAATTGATAATTTCTTGGCTTGTTGTATCATTTTTCTATAATAATATCTAAATGTCATTTATACATTCACCTCTTTCTATACTAATTCCTATTAGTAGGTTTGAAACACTTGAAACACTCCTCCCTTTTGTACTAGTTGTTTATCATTAACACTCTTATGGTATTTATGTGTCATTAAAAAATATTGTCTTTAACCTAGTTTAATTATCACATAAATATACCAGTTGATATCATCATCACTTCACACCTGTCACTTACTAATTACACAACTACCATTCTATTGCACCACTCCCTCTAATGCTCATCAAGATGTATCTTTAGCATCTTTAATGTTTTCATTAATCCGTGTATAATAAGTTTACAATATAAATAATCTTTATAATAATGCAATTGCTTAGGCATCCCTATGTATGAATGTTGACATACTATCTCTACTTAGGTCCTTCATACAACCATGTGATCACCACTCCTAACATAGGGTATCCTTACAAGATGAATGGAACTTTTACATAACCTAATCTTTTGTATGCACACTAGGACACACAGAACTAATCAAGGGACGTTCCTATTAACTCATAATTAATCAACCTCCTCATTAGAGTACCTTGTATTATAATGTGGAATTAGTTATGCGTACTCTTTCTATCCCCTTGTTCAATAATTTTGTAACAACGCGCATAATCTTCCATAAATAATTTCAGCATAAATTAACTTAGGTAGTGTGATTTTGCACCTAGGAGGTGATCCCTTTATAACCAGTTTGACTTCTCATAAATAAATTTACACTTAACAAAATTTTAAGAAAACGTTAACACTATGAAACAAATATTTTGAAATTTAACACCCATAAATATATATATATATACACATCAAAGTGTGATATTGTTAGTTATATACATCAAAGTCCCATAAATATTTTGACTTGATAATGTTTTATGGACCCTTTATGAAAATAATTGTAATATTGTCACAATAGACTATTGTATACCAACTTTTAACAATAATTCCTACATATCACTTCACTTTTCATCAAATCAGATAAAGATTTAGTGTCATGAATTAGATTAGCATTGACCTAGCTCACATTTCCAAAATTACTAGATAAAAAAATTGATAAATCATTCAAGATTTAAGCATGAATATGGGACACCTCATTATCCTTATCCAAAGCTCAATCCGAAGTAGTTAATAAGCTATTGAATACTATGTTTTAAAGAATAGTAAACTCATACAAATGAGATTGGCATATGATGTTGTTATTTATACTTTGGATGTATCAAGCCTTAAATTTTCCCTTTTCCAATTAAAATTTAATCTTAGAAATAGTTTTGTGATTAAAGGTATTTCACTTAGAAGTAGTTTTTCGGATTAATAAATGTAATCACCTCTTTATTCAAATAATAAATATATACATATACATCTCTCATACTTTTATTATTATTATTATATACTTATGCATTGAAAATTTCTCTATATTAAATTTATAAACTTATATATATAAATACAGAGCTTTTACTAAGTCTACAATGTTTCTTAAAGCATATTTATTATCTTTTTTTCACTCTATAGTCCCATGCAACTAAGTCATATAGATACTTATAAAGTGTCTAGTGTCTAAAGGCGAATTGACATGGAACGTTACATGGAGAAGGTAAGGCAGCACTTATCCAGGGATTTAACTCTAGACCTTACAGCAGCAGTCTATAAGACGAAGACTACAGATTGGATAGCTTTAGAGGTGAGGCGATCCAAGATTTGCCAGGTAGGTGTCGATCCAAAAATCCATTTATATGTGAGACTCAAATTTTTACGTTTCA
The DNA here is from genome assembly GCA_001517045.1 of Pseudotsuga menziesii. Taxonomy (NCBI): domain Eukaryota; kingdom Viridiplantae; phylum Streptophyta; class Pinopsida; order Pinales; family Pinaceae; genus Pseudotsuga; species Pseudotsuga menziesii. Next base: position 276,659 of record LPNX010028601.1, read on the forward strand.
TTTGTACTGGGACGGCTAAAAAGATACCTTAACAATCTAGTTCATAATGGGGATGGATACAAATTGGCTATAGAACAAGTCTGCCAATAGTAAGTAAGTCAGTGAGTACCTACGAGGTTTCATTACTGTTAGCTGGTAAGCCAATAACCAGTGTATCCCCAGTAACATTGTTAACATTGACTTAATAAGAGACAGACTTTTCAACTTATGCATGGTTTTGAAGGATGTTTCCGAAGTCACAAGGAATAACATCTTTATTTTATTTTATTTTATTTATTTATTTTTAAAAAAAAAATTTGTGCCTATCATTTTACTTCCTCAGCAATTTGGTGCCAAAGTATGCCGATCCTAATTGCTTCCTACACGTCGAGAATTCAGAGATGCGTCCAAGTCTCTTGCACTCCTTTCAACTTTAAAACATTTATTTCCTCTTCCTAACTGGTTTCATCATACCCTTTTTTTTTCTGATGTGGAGATGGATGCCATTTTCCCCATGAGATCCTATTTTCAAGAAAAGTAATACTTCCATTGTCTGGATTGATACCTGATGGGTTGTCTTCATTTCTAAGTTTGCTATAAAGGAGCACACACTTTGTTCTTGATTGATACTGAAATACAAATTAATCACTGCTTATTTTTCTTCCAATTGATTCTACTACGTATTTCCAGGCAATTATAAACCTATAGTAGTTTAGAGCAACTCGAGTGCTCATACAGAGGGGTAATTTATAAATTTTGTTCTTTTGAAAATAAAATAAACAATTTTATTACAAAAGTTTTTAGAATATAATTAAAAATTAAATATATTGTAAAGTACAACTTTTTAAAGATCAAAACTGTAACGCTTCATGTCAGAATTCCTAGAAATACTTTATTGTATTCTATATTAAATCTCACAATACTAAAAGAACAAATAAATTGAAGTTTCTTTTTCCAATTTCTTATGGCTGGATTGACAAACCCTCTTAATATAGCAGCAGACTTTTCTGTGAGTACCGAAAAATAAATTAAATCTCTGATTCTACCAGTAAAATTTAACATGAAATCACAGAGAACTGAATAATGGGCCAGTTCTCATTGTCAGACGATCTACATCGGCTACGGAGAGGTCCCCTGCTCCTCCGCAACATAAGAAGATTGGAAGGTACAGTTACTTATCAAATTGGCAGGTACAGGTTATCTCAAAATTAGGGACATAATTGACTTTAGTTTACGCATCTTATATACAGCCCAACTAACTATTTCCTTGTGATGGATGGTGACTTAGGGTATTCCTTATATATTACATATATATATGTAACACCGGGAGCTAATGAGTGCATGCAAAATGCCCTCATGCGCATGCACTTGCTGCTATATTTTTTTATTTACGGTTGATTCTTAATATACTTGCATCCAGAGGAATAGTGAACCAGGTCGGGTCATACAATGAATGGAAATGAGGTTACCAAACTGAACTGATTAGGTTCTCCATCAATGCTGATATGAATCGTATTATCAATTACCATAGCATAATAATGAATAAATATCGGAACTAAGTAAATGTATAGTTAAAAGTCGACAAATCACACTGTGCTGAGAAATTGTCTATCTCAAAAATATTTAGATTTTTCCAACAAAAACAATTGAAAACACGTTCTAATCAGAATAAAAGAATTATCTGTAGAAGATGTCTTCCCTGCACATTATATCGTGTCATACGATAGGATTCTCTTGACTTTTCTTTGTAGTTTATTTACCAACATGAAATTTGTGCTCGAAGGAATCTACAGTTCAATTCATGCGCTAACTAGGGCTTTAAAAGTTGGGGTTTAGGGTTGCTGCACGCATTAAGGTAAGGGCTTTAAAAGTTAGGGTTATGGGTTGCAGCATACATTACTGTAGTCATGTTAAAGAAACAAGTTACAGTATTTCTATCAAAACAAAACACTGGCAGACAAAATTTGTTTCTCCACATCAACGCATAATTTGTTGAGCATTTAAAGAAGAGAAAGGGGTCGGTGGAAGAAGGATTAATTGTAGCATTACTCGGAAATATAATGAAACGCAACAAAAGTCCTACATACATTGAGTTCGTCTCTACATCTTAATTAATTGACCTAGTTGCTTTCAATCTGAACTCACAGCCCTTGCAAAAGAAAGCTTTAATCATAGTAAACTTTTAATGGAAGCATCTTACCTGATTTTTCCAAATGCAAAAGTTCTCTCTATCAGATAAAGTTGGACTAGCAGGCGGGAAAATATCTATTGTAAATCGCTGCCAGCCAGCTAGGTTCCCCACTTTCATCTCAGAGAATAGATAGCTAGATGACAGATACAATCCAATCCACTTTGGTCAATCCTCCAGTCTTATTTCTTCATAGAGGTTGAGGTATTGATTTCTTCATAGAGACTGATAAATAAATTGATCTCCGAAGTCTTGAATTCAGGAAAGTAAAAAGCAAATTTGGGATGAGCGATGAAACTAACTATAATGGAGAACATTGGTCTCGAGAAAGGGGAGTACCATCACTCCATTGCATTGAATGCAATGCAATGAAAGATGTAATGGCAGACTTCGGTCAAAATCTGTGTATGGAATTGTATTTCCAGGCTTTTCACCACTGCATAATAAATTTACGAGATTGTAGAGCAGCAATGAGTAACATACGATCAATAAAGACAGACGTAATTCGGTAAATTGGATAACATTGTGTACAGGTCCCACCGATGTTTGAACTTGGGTTACTAGAATTTTAGCAGGTAGATGGAGAGAGAACATAGTGCCCAGACAATCGCTAATTGCTATGGGTTCTATTTCTAGCATGCTTTGGTCCAGCCTAACAGCTTCCTTCGTTGGATTCTGCCAATTGTATGTCTTCTTGCGGAACGGAACCTAATGGAACACGGATGGACTCGAAAGAACTAGTGGACGAGAAGGAACGGAAGTGGGTCGAGTGCTAAGGAGAGAATCAAGTAGCTTGACCATAAGGGAAAGAGCTATTGCTACCAGAAAGCGTGGATATATAAAGACGATCCTTATCAAGATTTTTCCATTAGTAAACTTGAACGTATTCATGGTATTTCCATACATGGAGTTCGGCGTCGACTGAAACGTGACCCTTTTTTTTATTACAATAGAGCAATAGTGTAGAATTTCAATATCGTTATAACCTATGTTCTAGACTTTTAATACAAAATAGTAGCTTTATTTAAAATTATTAATCTATCGATGGAAGTTTTGTTTTTCTTTTAAATAAATAAGTAATATATAAAATTATTTAGAGTTCCTTGTTGGTTGACACATGTTGAGTTCTATGTTTTATGTTTTCTGAGAAAGATCGAGATGCTACGCCACCTGTATACCTTTACATACCTCCTCCCACACATTCTACGTATGTGTACCTACATGCAACACAGATGGCATGCATAAACCCTACTGAATTTCTACATAACTCCACCAATTTTATTCATATAAATATTTATTTTTGCTCAATAATTTTAAGACATACGTACACATGCATGAATCTCACGCTGCATGAAGCTCACGTGCCATAGTCCAGTAGCCGTAAGCTGAAAAGGATGACCTTGTTAAAAAGATGATACTCCTTCCGCGTGAGCATGCCTATCTCTCTTTTTTTTTTTTGGTCATGGCGAGATGGAGGAGCTCTGCAACCTTCAACTCAGGCTAGGTTCCATGGAAAAGGGTCTTGCTTACACCAAGTGATATCCTTTCTCTTGGATGGGATCCCTCCAAGCCCTTCCTCCAATTTCATGTTAGGTTTCAGTGCCTTGATATGTATATATATGTTTTTGTTTTACAGGTTCTTTTCGGTTTCTTGTTAGGGTTCTTCAAATTTATTCTTTTTCCCTTTAACATTTAGTTTTCCCACATGGTAAATTTTTTTTTTTCGATCATGTCCCGACCTAGGAATTCTTCAACCTGCAACTCGAGTGGTGGAAAAATGGCGTGGTTCACTAAAATGTCTCCACCACCAGGTGATGTCATTTTTCCTTTCTTTGTTTATCTTATATTGTAGTACTCCTAATCTATCTTTCTATTTCATGTTAGGTTTTAAGTGCATGCATATATATATATATTCTTATCTTGCGCTTCAAATTTGATGCTTTAGGTTTCTTCTCATGTGTCGCTCATAAAATATGCTAAGATTTTAGGTTAGTTTTATATTTCCAACAAAATACCATTTAAAGGTGGTTGTATTGCATAGTGACTGTAAATGCATGATTTAGGGCTCAGTTTTTTTTTTTTTAGCTTGCATTATATAGGCTATTATACTACAATTGTATTATTTACTTTTAAACTTAGGTGTAATTGTAGCTGTAGGCCACTTGTGTTCTGTCTCAATTGGTAACCCACCCACATGTTCAAGCATTCGTCCGTCTGGCATGTGAGTGAACTTACACAATTGAACCTTATATATGTAGATATACCCGTGGATACATAATCATGTTTTATTGCATTTAAAATTTTTTGTACTAACTCACTTTCAAGTACCATATCCAGTATTATTTCCTGATCACATCAACTCTACATAAAAGCTAATTTAATACCATGTATCCCCAAAATTATTATTATTGGTTTTTCTCAAGCTACATGCTTTTTAAAATTTATGATATACAAAATTACATACTAGTGTTTATAAGTTGCTTTGATTTCAAACAGTCAAGATCGTTTTTTTTTGTTTTTTTTTTGTTTGTTTTTTTGCAGGTAAATAACTTTCGATACAAGGTTTATGGAATGGATTGAGCCTAAGAGGCTACCACGAGAGTTCAGTAACTAATCCTTCATACCATATTATACTATTGTAGGGAACAAGGTTCCAAGTCCAAATTTGTTTTGTTCTTATACTCTACAAGTAGTTTCTGTTTTCTTTTTTTTTCTTTTTTTTTTTGAAAGATTTTGTTTCTCGTCAACTTACTGGTTTGAAGTAGGCCGAAGTAGGCCATATGGTTCCAGATTTGGAACCGGGGTCTGATACCATTCTGTAGTGCTCTGCCTAACCGGTAGAGCACTGGGTCCATTTCTCTGTGATGTTCTCAATCAAGACATTTTAAATCATATTACAGGTTTATATCTATGTCTCTACTATTAGTTTTATAAACATATGAATGTACAATCATGAACTGTAAACATATTAACGTATAAATAGGAGCTATACAGGTTTGATAAACTTCATGATTTTTTTTTTGTAAATTAGACAATAATACCATGCAGAAATTTAGTATCTAATTATCTGGAATTGAAATACCCGGGACCAGCAGTCGAACGATATCCAAGAGTTTGTTGTAGACCTTGTAGGCTGCTTCCTATTCGAGCTTTCCATCCAACCATCCAAGCCTTGATTAAAAAAATGATGTGCCACCCTGCCGACCAGCTCTCATCATGTGCTGGCCCTAGGAAACCCATGGGTTTCCTAGCCCCTGAGCCCACAGACCAATAATACCAAGAGCAGCTTCCTTTCCATTCTTTTTCTTCTCCGTCATTTACAGATATCCTCCCTTGAGTTATCCTCCTCTTCAAGTTTATCCTCCGTCATTTTCCACTGATGTAGAGTCTAATTTCCCAAAACAAATCCTCCTTCTCCACCGCCTTTTTTTTTTTCAAAACACTTCCTTCCTCCTCCTTATACCTCCTTTCCTTCCTTTCTTCCACAACCTTCCTTATTCCACCGCCTTCCTTCTTCCACCACCTCTTTCATAAATTAATTTATTTTATTCTAACATGGGCAGTGCAGTTCATATTTGTTTGACATGTGTTATGTATTAATGAATTTTTCTTGAATTGTACGTGTTACAAAAACCTAACCAAATGTCATAGAATTTTACCTATGTGGTTTGTTTAAGTTTTATACTGAACGGTAAAAGTAATAGTAATCATAGTTTTGTTAATTATTATTTATTAATAACTAAATAATAAATACTTAATAATTAACATTAATAATATGAAATAATAATAATAAATAGAAGTAAAATAATAATTAATATTAATAACCAATAATTAATCCATTGTAGTCTCATGAATAATTGTTCGAAATGATAGCATTGTTTATGTCTAATAAACATTAATAAACGTTAATATGGGGCATTACATGTTCAACAAGATCTATCAGTCCTGTATATTTCTCATAAGGGAAACTGATATATTCCCTTAATATGATCTCCATTAATATTCCACACTGTGGCCATTTAGATATAGAATGTTTGTGTGTACCCTACCATCTAGCAAGTGTAGCTTTCAACACATATTCCAAAGCAGACAATCGTTGTGATTCTATGACTTTTTCTTCAAATTATACCAAACATGATGCAAGGGTAGGTATTCCTTCATATTTACACAATTCACTTGATTCAACTCCTACCCTTCGTACAACTCTTCTGAGTATTGCACATATTCGCATGGAGACTTCATGTAGCCTATCCTACCAATTTTCCGAGGCATTTCACGAGTCGGATGTGAATGAGCTTACACTTCACCAAATCAGTTTTCCATCAGTTGTTGGATTTATATAATCTTTTTTTGAAGACATGATATTATACATATGATCTAGATAATTTTATTTCTCTTCGCTATGCACAATATCTACATACCTCAGTCCTTCGAGCGGATCAATTCATGCAACCAATCTTATTTCCACATATTCAAAAGATAATATGCTTTTCTTGAAGTTTATAATGGTTTATTTTTCTATTTCCCAATCAATTCCTAGAAGTGTAGGATATGGATTTGTGTCACTGAGAATGTCAATAAATTCTAAGTTGGAATATGTTCTTAAGCATTTGACTTCCACACACACTTGAGTTAGTCTACCAATTGGTAGAACCTTCGACTATTTTGTAAGCCTTAGTTGAATAGGAGACCATTTTAGTCATGGCTTATTCATGATCTCCCATGTTTGTCTTATCAATATGTGGAAATACGAGCCCAAATATAAGATGATATAATCCATATCATAATCTCCTATCTGCGCACTCATTCGCACTTCTCGGTCAGTCTTCAGCTCTTTCCCGATATGACTAAATATTTTTCTTGCCACAGGTCTTGAGGGGTTTAGTGTTGGAATTTTTGTGGCAACATCTTTATCATTGATTAGTGCTAAATAGCTTTTGAAAAATTCTTTAATCTTACTAACCTTTTTCATTGGCGTCTTCCTCATTAGTTGCTTGAATTAATCGAGCATAGTCTTGGTTTCTCCAGATGTCGATTTTTTATTTGTTTCAACAAATTTTGGTCACACCTTCAAGAATACTTATTTCTTCTGCTGGAAATCTAGTGGAGCTTTTTTATTTGGTGCAGGTCTCACTTGCAATTTCCCTTGCTGTGTATTTTGGTATGCTCCTGTCACAACACCTACTTTGGTTACTACAACAATGAAAGGTTCTCTTGGTTTAGTAGAAATCATCTGAATATTATGATTGGGATTCAGATTCAGATTCTAAACTGGGTTTGGATTTAAGACAGTTCTATCCTATCATTTCGCAATAAGTTGTGGGCAGTGTTCGAGAGTGTGATCGATATATTTACAATATGTAAAATTGTTCATAGGACTTTGACAATGTCAGCAAAAATATATTGAATTCCCACAATTATGACATATGGCATGGCCTCTTCCTCGACCAAATCCTCCTCCTTGTTCTTTTCCTCGACCTCTAAAATTCCCACCACCCCATTTGTGGAGGGTATTATTTTTGTTGAGGATACTAATCCTATTGGTATTGAGGTTGAGGGTTTTTTTGTTGTTGATACTACATAGGTTGATACTAACATTGTTCTCATTCAACTTGCATATGCTCATCATTTTTCATTAAGTAGGTATCGATCATATTTCTTGTAGTACATGAAATACTATGCAGTATTTTTTATCATGATATACTGATCTACAAAATTTACAATATAGACTAGATCGTGTCCTTACAATCTTCTGTAAGTAGAGACATTCTTCATATTTGTTTCTCCTAGTCTTCCATATTCTACACCAAGGAATTCCTTGGGTGCTTAATGGGTTCGATGCACCTAATGCGACATAATTCATGAGCATCAAGAAATTTCCTTTATGGTGTCCAGTTGCTCTACATATTGTACACCATATTTATTCCTAAACTTCCTTTTCTCTTTTAATTTCCTTGATATACACCGCAAAATTGGCCAACTGTGACTAAATTTTCATCATTCCCGAGATAGTATCTCCAATTAGTGATGCTTTTAATTTCATTGATATTTCCAAACCCTCTGTCTGCAACATAATATTTTGTTACATCATAGTGGTACAAATATGTGGTAACAAGGAAACAACAAATCATTCCTTGTGTTGCACATATAGCATTTCAAGACTCAATTTAGCGTCAATGTCTTAAATATTTGGTTAAAGTCCCAAACATATTTTGTTTGTAGCAGCTTAATCTCTTTGATTTTTGTAATGCACTATGATTCAAACTTTGGTTGTCTAAATTCATCCGTCAAACCCACTCGAATCCCGTTGCATGTTTTTGAGACAAGTCCTACTAGTAATATGGGAAATTTCATATATGAGTCAAGTGCACGATCTCACAGAGTTGTGATCATCACTTCTTTCTTGATATTCTCATCCTGAATCTATTGTACAATACAGACAACTTCACAAAGAAGACAATGTTGTTCTAGTTTTTCCAAGCTGTTTCCATTGAATATTGGTAACTTAATGTCACCTCCATCCATTGTATTTTTTGTTGGTACATCCGAAGCAAAATTTTGACTAGTCAGACTTCCTTGTCTTCTATTTATAGTGTCATTAGTACTCGTATTTACAGAATTATTTTAAGATAGGTCTCTTAATCTTATGTCTGGCATTGAAGATGAGTTGTAAGCACATTCACGTTCTGGATATTCAGTCGACTCTTCAGAATATTTTTCTCCTTCGGAGATGGGACGATATTCCTCTTCTTTGTGAGAAAACCCTTCGTCTATGTATGAAACCTCTCATACCATTCTTATTCTCGATATGGGTTGCAACTCCCTCTTCCTAATAGATTTTTTCTTTGCTTGTCGGACCTTAATATTATTTTGCTTCTTAAAATTCCTAGCTCTATTTCAGTTCCACTATCTCCTGGGAACATCTCACTTGAAGGTTCTATTGAGAAATAACCACTCTTTTCTATATAGTTTTGTTACCTTCACATAATCCTTTTTCACATAAAAACAATTTTATTCACGTCTTTAAAGATCATAGGTATCTAATGTGTGGTCCCTGAAAAAAATTCACTCTACCTCATTGTATGAGGTTATTGTGTCAACAATGAACTCAATATTATATCCTTCTAGGATACTGTATATAAAAAAATCTGCATCCCTTGATTTAGGGTTGCTTACTTCTTATAGTTGTTTAGTTAACTAGGGAGTCCACTTCCTTGGTTCTTCTCCCTGAAAATTTGTTTGTTTTGTCACTATCTTAGATAACCACTCATGGAACAAAATGGGAAACTCAGAAAAGAAAAAATAATGGATGTTTGTGTAGATGTATCATCCAAACCACTCTATTGGGTTCCCCCAATATCCTTCACCTTCTTTTCATGTAAACTCTAATTCTTTGGATTCCACCTAATATTCGATCTTCAGTTTCATGGGTTTCCATAAAATATCCATCACCACAACAATTTAGGATCTCAGGAACATAACCATTTTTTTGATTTATTTGTCTCTATGTCCCTATTCTTAGGGATTCCAGCCCAGGTGTAGTCCCTTTAATTGAACACAATAAATCCAGAGATATTGAGCTGAAAGAGAAGATCTCAGCCAATAGAACCTATGAGATGGATGGTGTATCACCCAAGATATCTCCCTTTCGTGGGTGACTGCAAGAACCACATTTTCGAAGTTGTGTGGGAGGGTGTTTTAGTACCTTGGATCTACACCATGGATTCCAACGAATCCCGATGGGTGGCTTACTTCTATTCACAGTACTTCAAAATCTAAGTTGTGATACAACATTTATTTATGCAACTTAAGTAAATAAATGGTAGGAATGCATCATAATCATATCCATTAATACAATGAAACCATCGTACATCTATGCATTTGTAAAAAAATATACATTAATTCATTCATTACAAAAATCACATATATATCTAAGTTAATTTCAACATTCACACATATACACATAATATAACATGGAAATGCATCTCGGTGAAAACCACAAAGTTCTCTTCATATGGCATGAGGAAAAATATGCACCTTTTGTCTGTGCGCTATGGTGTTGACTGTGATCAATATCTTCTTCTCTAACTTTACATACTATTCCTTCCTCTCATGCTCTATGATATTATCTCTTTTCTCTTTCTACTCTGCTTCTACTAGTGATTTGTACACAACCTAGGTCAACTCAACCTTCCTGACTCATATGCGCACTCAACTCCAGATCCCTGACATTTATACACTCACCAATACAGACCCATTAACCAACAATGCCTACTAATTCTAGCTTAAGATATTAATTCGTCAATGTCTAATCATGAACATATACTTCAATTATAGCTCAAGCGTCTTACCAAGAGTCTAAATAAGAATCTAGAAGCTATAGGATAACCCATGTACAACTTGGGTTCCTTATTTTATAACCCTATTACAAAATCGATACAGGTCCCACACATGCTTGATACATACTCAATACCTACCCCATTTAAACTCGATACAGGTCCCATACATGCTTGATATAGAGTCAATACCTACTCGATACATACTATATACACACTCATTACAAACTTCATTTATGTCGCTATCTCATCTAACTTACTATATCCATCCAACATGTTGTCTTTCCTATTTTAGAAACACATAATGGGAGGCACTATCATTCTGAATGACAGATACTCCTTCACGTGCGATTTCCATCACCTCCATCTAAGATAATTACCATGCTTGTTAAGGCATGTATCCTTCTCACCATTATTTATTGCTATTTTTTTCCTACCATTACGCTATTTGCATGCCTCCTTCTGTTGATATTATGTCATACCATCTCATGTCACAATATATCCTTCTGTTGTGGCTTACTTATCTCACGCATTTTCCTCTTCGAGTGACTTCCCCTCTTTTTCCTTTTATCTTTTACTTTCTATGTTGGAGAATCCTTCCCTATATCCTTTATGTTTCTTCCTCAGTCGTGGCTCCTTCCTCTTCCATTCTAACTCTTCTCCATACTTAGGTAGAATCTTTCATGAATTCTGCTATACTGTCCCTAGACCCAACAAGTATATTTTCTTCACCAGTTCTTCTTGTCCATAAAAAATATGGGTCATGGTACCTATCCATTGACTTTTTAGCACTTAATTACATCACATTCAAGGATAAATTTCCAATTCCTTATTTTCATGAGCTTCTTGATGAAGTTCATTTTTTTTCCAAGTTGGATCTCTATTCTTAGTATCACCAAATTTGGGTTCATGAGGATGATATCCCTCAAATGACTTTCCACACACATGATGGACAGAAGGATTTTTTTCCATGTCCTATTGCCTCACTAATCCTCCTTACACATTCCAGACATTAGTGAATTAAATATTTTGGCCCTACTTTTGGAACTTCATTATGGTATTCTTTGATGATATCCTTATCTATAGTAAAACATGGGATGACCATCTCTAGCATCTGGATGTGGTACTGCAACTTTTATGTGATCGTCATCTTTATTCTAAACAGTCTAAATGTGTTTTTTGGCACGAAGAAGTAGATTATATTGAGAAAATTGTTTCAACATAAGGGGTTCACATGGATCCTCCCAAATTAGATGCCATGAGAAATTGGTCACATCCTCAGACACTCAATACCCTTCGTGGTTTTTTGGGAATTCTTGGATACTACTGCAAGTGTGTCAAGGATTAGGGGGATATTGCAGCTCCATTAACAACTCTGTTGAAAAGGAATTCTTTTACATCAACACATGTTGTTGAGTGTGCATTTGACAAATTGAAAAAAGATATGTGTACCGCACGTGTTCTAGATATTCCCAATTTTCCAATCCATTCACTATTGAGAGTGATGCTTATGAAAATGAAATTGGTGTTGTTCTCCTTCAAGATGAATACCCCATTGCATTCAGGAGCGAATCCCTTTATGGTAATAATTTAGTCGACTCTGCATATGAGAAGGAAATGATGGTTATTTTGCATGTAGTACAAAAGTGGTGGCCATACCTATTAGGGAATAATTTATGCATTAAGGATGATCACCAAAGTCTTAAATATTGATTGGAACAATAGGTATCATCCCAAGAACAACATAAAAGGGTTAGAAAACTCATGGTTTATGGCTATGATATCACTTACAATAAGGGTAAGTGCAATCGTATGGCAGGTTCTCTTTATTGCACATTTGATCATCACATTTCTATTTTAGCTATTTCTATGACTATTCCAAATAGGTTGCAATGTGTTCAAGAGGGTTATCTCAATGACTCTTAATTATCTAAAATCATCCAATGATTGGATAATAATCCTTATGTTTTACTACATTACTCTTGGGATGGTTATTCTTAGAGATGCAATAGTTGTTTGGTGCTTCCATAGAACACTGATATTCAACAAGATGTATTTTATCAACTCCATGCTTCCCCATTGGCAAGGTACTCTTGGTTCCTTAAAACATATGAGCGATCATGGCGTAACATAATTTTTAAGGGAATGGAAATGGAAATTCAATAGTTCATCGATGAATGTGATAGCTTCCAGCATCATAAAGGTGAAATGACAATCCTTCTAGGATTGCTAGAACCCTTTCCCATCCTTACATGGATTTGGAGAGATATTTCAATGTATTTCATTGAAGTGATCTCTAAATTTGGAGGGAAGACAATGACCTTTGTTCTGGTTAATCACATCTCAAAATATAGTCGTTTGTATTCCCTCTTCCATATACCATCTCCTAATTCGCAAAATTTTTCATGTACAATATCTTCTATCTTCATGGAATCCCTTCTTCCATTCTTTCAAATCGCGATGCAACTTTCACAAGTCATTTTTGGACAAAACTATCTTTCCACTCTAGCAAAAAACTAAAGATGAGTTTAGGGTATCACCTACAAATAGATGGTAAGACTGAATTTATCAACAAATCTTTGTAAACTTATATTCATTGCTTCACCTGTAAACGACAACATCAGTGGGAAAGGTGGCTCCCTCTCATTGAATGGTGGTACAGTGACTCCTACCATACTGCATTTAGAATGGATCCATATAGAGTAGTCTATAGTAAGTAATCACTAGTGCTCCTTCCATACAAACCTAGCAATTCAAGAGTTTGGGAAGTTGACATGGTTATCTAAAACCGAGATCATATTCTTCACATTTTTTAGGACAATATTCACACGGAAATAAACTGAATGAAATAATAAACTAATCATCATTGTTCTGAGTGAACTTTTCAAGTTAGTGATGGTTTTTCTTCGTCGACATTTACAAGCAATCATCCCTGAAAATCAAACGGTGTCATAAATTGGCTCCAAAGTTCTATAGGCCATATCATATTCTTCAGAATATTGGGTCCATTGCTTATAAATTGGAACTTCCTTCTTTCTCTTCCGTTTAGCCATTATTTCATGTCTCTTATCTCAAGAAAGTTATTCACACCAACATCAGAGAAAAAAATATTTTATAAGAATAGTATAATGAATGATCCATCATTTTTACCCAAAGGCCATACTCAATAGGTGCACTCATAAGCTTCACACTGAGTCCATTACAGAGGTATTAATTCAGTGGCATGGAAGGAAACTAGAGGATGCTGCATGGGAACCACTCCTTTAGATTCAACAACAATTTTCACATCTAGAATTTTCTAAGAGGGAGTGGATGTTAGGAACCCATGTCAACCCTTCTCTTTATTTATTTAGTATATTGTTGTTTGATGCATATGCTTTGTAATTCATCTCGTGATTATATTGCATTATCCCACATTCATGGAGAGTAATAGTTGTTTATATTAGACTTAGTATATAAGTACATGTTTATCCCACATTAATGGTGAGTAATAGTTGTTTATATTAGGGTTAATATACAAGTACGTGTTGACTCCAACGAATTAATACACAAGTTATTTGTATTGAGATTTCTCAAAAAAGGTTTCCCCCTTGAAGTAGCGTGTGATCAAGAAATTCCTTCTATGTTTTTCTATTTCTATTATATCGCGCATTTTCATTATTTATTGCAAAGGTTTTCTCTCATTATCTCACTTGTTTACATATGAATTGCATCCTTTATCTAGTTAAGTGAACCATAGTATCGATTCTAAGATTTCTTTGGTAGTTGTTTCCTCATGAAAATTTCCACCTACGCGTCGCGAGTGTGTTTCTTTAATGATATATTGTCCTTCATTGTCAATTTTATACCAAAGGACTATGTCATTATCACCTAGATTGTATATATACCCATTAATTCATAAGGAGATTCTTTCATTGCTTGAATTTTCCACTTTTTATTTGGTGTCCTCCTAAGGCTAGACCCTCTTGTAGAAATGTTGCAATGTATGCTAACTTAGTTGGTACAAATTTGAGTCTAAAAATATGTGTGTCGGGAATTTGATCATCTATCCCAACCACTTCTTCTCGAGTTTCCATATGAGAAAGGTGGTTGGGTCTAACATTCAACTTTCCTAGCGAGACTATGATTTCAATTTCAAATTATTAAAATAGTAGAAGCCATCGACATGCATGACCATGATCGAATGGTTTGTTTATTATATATTCAAGATCGTGATGGTCTATAAAGAAATTAATGGGTTGGCCAATAGGTAGTGTTGGTATTTTTGTAATCCTCTACGTTTAGTGGCCAAAGAGTTTCCTTCACCTTTTTTTAGCTTCCAAATAACATATTCTTTTTTATAATTGAGCCTCGGGTCTCTTGGTTGCGTGAATATTGCACAGATTGGAATGCGTGATGCGTTGATGTGGACATGGAATCTCTTTGAAGAATTAGAGAATTGGAGTATTGGAGCCTATACCAATTTTATATTGAGGATACCAAATAAATTTTCACATTTTGGGGTCTATTTGAACTTAATATTTAGTCTAAGTAGGTTCTCCAAGAAGAAATTCTATATCCAAGTAGTGTGAGATGAATTTTTTGTAGTATTCTTTATGTCTCTGCAAAATTATTATAACCTGCACAGTATTGAGAGGGGGTTTCAAATCAAAGATAACTTTGATTTTTGTTAGTTCCCCGTTCATAACTTCTTTATATACAATGTGTCCCAACAATACTCCAATATGCATGCAAAGGTACATTTTTTTATATTTTAGGAAAATTTTATTTTTCTCCATCTTTCAACAATTAGTTGAATCCATTGTATATGGTCTTTTATCATCGTGTAAATAGTCCATTCATCAAATTAGTCAACCATTGTTTTGTATAGGAATTCTTAAAAAGTTATAATGAGAATGAACTAAAGGAGAAGACTACGGGTGCTTTCATTCTGAATGACATGAAATTATATAATAATGAACTAAAATTTCTAGCAAATGTAGCTTTATGAAGGTATTTTTCCTTATAGGTACCTGCTTATATATGGAGAATCCATTGGAGAAAGAATAACATCCATGGATGGTGACTTCATTGACAATTTCTTCGACAAAAGGTGTTGGAAATAAATCTGTAAGTGTAACTTTGTTCAACCCTATGAAATTTATGCGTATCGACGAACACTTGGGGTCCTGTTCCATTGGGTGGATGAACAAGGGGTTGATACACAGAATATATTATACTAGCCTCATGCATGTTTTCTGTTTCTTCTTTCCCTATTTCTTTATATTTGTGAGCTAACTTCTAGGGCCATTTCTTCATGGGTTTCATATCAGGCTTTATTTCAATCTTCATTTTTCCCATTTCTTCTAATAATCCTTTCAAATCCTTACAGCGATGGCAAAATATACATTGAAATCATTGTAATTGGTTTTCTATTTTTGTGGTCACTTGTTTGGACTACTGGTTGCCTATGTATTCCTTGTTGGCTTTCCATCTTTCAATATTTTATTTATATCATTTTAATTTTGGCATACATCTATTTCAGTTGTTTGGATTAATCAATTGATTGGTGTATGGCATTGAATTCTGTGAAGGATGGGGGGCATCCTAATGCTCACCATCTCCCTCTTTATTCTAGGAAGATATTTTCCTTTGACAAAATTTAAAATTTGTGCTTTAGATGTTAACTTGATTCCTATAAATATTTCAATGAAAACCATTGACGCAGTCATCCAAGTCTTCATGCACGCTTGATGGGTTTCCCAACATCTAGCCTCTTGTCGCGTGAAAATATTGCCTCAGATTTTTTGTAGTCCTTGTTCTTTAGCATTCTCAGAAACCTATTTTACCTGAGCCTAAGGTTATTCTCATTATTTGTTATGCATGGAGGTAAATTAGTTTGGTCAATTTTCATCCGTACAAGGGTCAATTATTCACTTGTTAGTTTTGAAACAATTGGAATACCAAATATTATGAAACACTTACATGTTTGTTGACAATGGAAAACCTTAAATGACCAATATTATCTTACATGTGCTTTGTATTTTTCTATTTGACAGTTTTACAACTCAGCGGTGGAGTTTTCGCCATCAAACATGGGTGACCCTCTGGGAATTTCTCTATATTCATTAGGTTCAATTAAGTCTTCACTGTTTTTCATAACTTCATATAATATTCTTAGAATCGCATCCTACTCGTCTATTTCTTCCCATGGTTTTCATTTAGATGGATATACAAGTACGTAAATTTATTTCTTCCCATGGTTTTCATTTAGATGGATATATAAGTACATAAATTTATTTATATATTCCTTGAGTTTTATTCTGTCTTTTCCAATAGAGATAGCATATTTCAGTTTTTCCCCGTGGTTGGATTATGAGTGCAAGGAATTATTTGGATCCTTCCTTTGGTTCGACTACTTCAAATTCAATTTGTGTGTCGATACCCATGATGTGAATGTTAACATTTTTCCATACTACAACGGAATCAATTCGAGCTTCATAGACTAACATGAAGTAGATTCCTGAATCCAATGGATGTTGTCGACCAAGTCATTTCCATGTCGATCTTGGGAGTATTTTGTTCTGGGACCGAAATGTGAGGATGACTTGTGAGATACAATATCCTTTGACTTCAATCTTGACCAATAGGTCAATCTAATTTTTTTCCTCCTAGTTAATCTAACAAATATTTTTATGAATGTTTTCATTGTTTTTGGGATTCTTTATGGTATACATTAAATCAATGAGTCCAGCGACATTTCTTACTTCATAATAATTTGCAACAATTCAATAAGAGTTCTATTCCCATTTTCTTTATTTTCATCTTCATGTGTTAAATCTTCAAATATTTGGAAGCATTATCATTCTTATTTTGAATTTTTTAATTTGAGGGCTGTCATCTCCGGTCCTTGTGATGTTCCCTATAATGATTTGCAAGATTTTATGATTCAGAACTTCATGCTTGGGAGCACCAAAAATAGGTTAGTATTATTTTTATTGTTAAGCTTCTTCATGATGATGTGCAATTATTTTAAGTTATTATTTCGCATGCCACATTTTTTACAAAACTTGAGGTCTATATTATGTTTCCAAGCATAGTCGAGGCTCATGTTCTCTTCTGTGAAGCATACTTAGCAGCAAGGAGTTCCTTGAATAAATGAGCGATTTCTTGGTTAGTATTGTATCTTCATCAACCATTGTATCTACCTCGTCGATGGTTTCCATTATTACGATGGTCATTACTTTTGTTTTCCCGACCTCTTTGATTATTTTTCTCGACGAGTTATGCTTTGTAGCCTGTCTCATGGTTCATCTTATTCATAATATTCTTGATACATTCCAATTGGTTTTAACATTATATTCATTGTAGGGGAACTCAGTTATCGAATCGGGAACAAACCATTCACATATACCATGATGTTATGTTGTTTGACTGATTTGGAAATTATTTGCTTCTCTTTCTTTAGGAAGCTGCCGAGGTTCTTCTCCATTCTTCTTTCTTCTATTGTGTGATTTTATTTCTTCATGAAATGTTTTTATACTGTCGTGAATACATTCATCATTGTGCAATCTTCTTTCTTCTATGTGTGATTTTATTTCTTCATGAAATGTTCTTATACTATCGTGAACACATTCATCATTGTACCGATATTTGTATTTGGTATTCCATTCTGCTAAGCATGTCATGCCCCATAATTCGTTGTCTTAACGAAATTTGCTGCAGTGATTGTGCCATAATTTCTAGCTTTTCTTCAAGTCTTTTGTCAGTAGGTGCAACAAACAAATTTGGTATTTGATTGTTCTTTCAAATATTTCTGTAAACTGTCATGATATGTTTTAAACTAAAGTAATAGTAAAGGTTTTTTAATTCTGGGATGTAGAGCCGTAACAATGAACTGGATAATGCTCGATTGGTCCATTTTAGGATGAATCTGGATGAGTAAGTCATTAAATACTATATCATATTCATGTACTGAATCTCCGAGTATTTCATTGATTTATTTTAATTTCCAACAAAGTGTTTGATGTCTTGTCTATTGAAGAAGTATATAAAATTTTCTGCAGTCTATTTTTTCGTTTTCATTATGCCTTCAACAAAGTTCATGTACCATGTAACTTCTATTTTGCAAATACGGCCTACAAACTGAGCAGTATGTTGATTGTGATCATAGGTTATATTCCAAATGGTTTTATAAGAAATCCAATGTTTTTTTGGACCATCCTACACCTAATAAATAGGGGTATGAATCGGATAACGGTAAGCGTTCTTACTAGAATTTTCATTTTTAGTTTTATTACCTACACTAGATGTGTGTGTAACAAAACAAAAAACTTAATTCCTTGGGTTGTAGTTGTATACTTACTTATGGAAGGTGGATTTTGTAACAATCTAATCTTACTTCTTCTATGTATTCTTCATCAACCATTCAGATCTCCAAGGGGATGGGACCTTTAATCAATAGTGTTACTTGCAAGGCAAAATCTGAATAGAACCAACTATCAAGCTTCAAGAGTGATCAAATCTCTCACGTGTAAACCTCTTCTTAGGTATTTCACTCAGTGAACTATTAACTTTGGTGTGCCTTATATATAGCCATTGGTTTGATTCAAACCAAAAGACACATCTATTTATTTAAGGTCCACATATAATATTTTTATTAGTAGTATTTAATCTTATTTATGGAGGACATATAATATTTATTATTATTTTTATACATGGTTTTAAAACCATTTACAGGACCCTCCTACAACAATGGGTTGTTTATGAGGCCTTGCACATGGTGTTAAAAGCTTATGTAAGGCCAACATTATTTGCGGATAATTCAATTTTTTATTTTTTTATTATTTTGTTACTTAGTAACATTACAACATCTACCCCATATTGTGTTTTTCTTGTCACCAACAGTTGTTTGCAGTTAATTAAATTTTTGCTTTTTTATTGTTTTGTTAGGTGGGAAGATTACAACATCTCCCCCATATTAGCTTGTTTTTCTGGCAGACATTTATTTTGACCTATAAATTTTTTATCTTTTATTAATAAAAATAACCTTACATAAGGTTATTTCATGTTATAAGATGTCCCCCATAATAGGCTGTAGAGGGCCTCTCAATGCAATAAATTAAAATTGTGTCTTAAAAACTTTGGTACGAAATTAATCCAATTACCAGGGAGTGGGCACTGAATTATTAGTCCATGCATAATTCATCCACATTGAAGTGGTCGACTTCATATGTTGTTTCCTCTCGGTCCAAATCCCGGAAATAGATAGATGGTTCGTATAATAGTGAGGTCATTATCATCTGCACACAGTTAATGGGAGTCAAAGATCAAAGAATTGCAATATGTAAATACTATGACGTCAACACCGTCATTTGTTACACATCCACTCCTTTGGGAACCTCACCCTTTATATCATCTATTCAACTTCCTCTCGACTTAGGTAGGTATTTTGGCTGCTTAACCATATCAACTGGTTTCCGTATAGTTCTTCTATCACATAATGGACTTGTAATATCTCTCATCTCCTCGTGTCTAGATTGTTTGTATTTAGTCTTTTGCTTTTCTAAATGTTTGTTGTTTGTTTAAGCATGCGTGGAAATTTATTTCATCAAGGAAGACTTGTATTTTGCTGATATTTATTCTCATTTTTTATTTTCAACTAGCAATGATTTCTCTATTCATCACACATGGTGGGAAACCCTCCGATTACGAACCTCATTACTAAAAAGCAAGAGATATAGGGAAAATGAACGTGCTAATTTAGTGATAAAATACTCCCACTCTCTCTCATGGATAAAATGTTCTCAGTATTTTTGTTTCTACTACTTGTGTGAAGTTCGTGGGGGCCACACATAGTTTGAGGTTCAAATATGTGACCGATTCCTTTTTCAATTAAGAATTTAAACAAGAGATTTGGTATCATGAAAAAGAAAAGGTCGTAGAATTCATTGTAAAATATTTCTTTTATTTCATCCACACAGTCGTTTTTTCCAGTGCTTTCTCTTCATAGTAATCATCGTTTATCTTCTCAAGCCACTCACAAAGATTCACTTGTCCTCCATTTTAAAGCTTTTTCATCAATTCTGTTTAATTCCAAGGGTTGATTTCTCATGAATTTGATCAATTAGTTTAGTTATATCATGAGGTATATATTATGTGAAATATTTTTCTCAAGCCTTAGAAATGGTCAACTTATTCGTTCGAGAAGAATTTTCAATCTAATTCACTATATTTTGACTCCATCATTTTATAAGTTATCAGACTCTTATCACTTTTGCATAATTGATCATATTTTTATCCCTATTCGTACTATTCAAAACATAAAAAAAAATTGTAATCTAAACGATTATATGAGGTTACCAATAACATAGAAACACATCGTAAGATACAATACACATATATGTATAAAGGTACAGTAAAAAATATAACTAATGGTTATAAAAGCAATAGGTTGTCTTATATTATTAGAACATCGTACAAAAAACCATCATTAGATATTTCATCTCACAATTTTAATATGTAATGCATATAATATTAAATTAAAACATTCTAATTGTTTGGTTGATTAGCCTAACTCACTCGATCAATTGATTTGATTAATCTCTATTTGATCAAGAGGACCGAGTCGACTAATCAACTAGGTTCTTCCAATAGACTTCTATTATAAGTTTGGCATGAGTTTCATAAACTCCTTTAGATATACAATGCCTCATGATTTCATTTTCATCTAGTAACACATGAGAGTTTAAATGTCAAAACTTTTTAAATGTCGAAACTATTTTCATTTGGAAGCAAATGGAAGTCTATATTTATAGGGTTTCCTACAGATAACATCCCTACATGAAAGTTCATCATTCTCATGTGATGAAATCCTAAATTGTTTATACTTCCATCAACTTTTTCTTGATTTTTTTAATCTTACTACATACATCATCATAAAATGACCCGATGTATTGTTTTCGGTGACAACACCTGTTAGCAATGATCTATTAGCATCATTTTCAACACGAGATTTCTTTTTTTTGCAAGTGTGGAAAGTATGAGGTAAACAAATTTGATACCATCTAATTTTTTAATATATTTGATACTTTTAATTCTGAATAATCTAGTCTTGTAATATTTTGAATTTTGTACCTAACAATTATAGGCATGTGTCTATTGATTATGATGATTATCTTGAAGTTTTTCTTTTTTTTTATATTGGTTCGAAGACCCCACTGCATATGAACATGACGATTTGTTATATATATATATATGCTTGTTTGTGTTGGGCATGGACTCTGAAGCACATGATTGATGAGATGTTTTGTGTGGAGCAGGAAGCTTTGGAACACATGAAAAGATAATATTCAGAAGGGTTTGGAATAATCCCTCGAGCCTTCCATGTTGATGTTGAGCCTAAGCTCTGAAGCATCGGATCCTTGGCTATTGTATCGCTAGGTGTATCGTATAAACAAATCCTAGCATTAGTGTTGAGCGAAAAGCTATGGAATTTAACTAAGTTGTAAATCCATGTTAAAACATTGAGTATGGGCTCTAGTAAACACTAGGGGTTACTAAAAAGAATTTAATAATTTCTGAGTGAAAACAACTCGAGGAAAATATTGATCTCATCGTACTTATTTATAAGTGATTAAATGAAATTTCGAATTTCTGTATTCTCATGAAGTACTAAAGAACTACCACGCTATATGAGGGAAATCCAACCTAAAAAGATGTTTATAATTTCTGATCCTAGTAGACCTAAACAATCTACCTACTTGACCTTAATGAAGATGTGTCATTAAGTCTAGGGATCATGGTATATGATGCCCAAAGACAAATGTTAACAAATGTTATATTATTATGTACTTTATACATGATATGTAAAAAGAGTTAAATATATTTATAATATTAATGATGAAAGAAAGAAAGAAAAGATCCATCCATATTATTTATTATGTAAAGATAATAAATAGTCCAAAACCTAAAAATTATAATTAGGAACTAGTAGAAAGTTCCTAAGTTAAAATATTAATAATTACCCAAAGTAATTGAAAAGGGTTAAATCAACAAACCAAGGTTTCTTGATTTAATTGTCCCTTTGACTGAAAAGTCTGTCTATAAAGGCTCAAGCCAAGGAAAGGCTTGGGGTTCTCATCTATCATTAGAGGATTCATTTTCTGCCTATTTTCTCTCAAGTTATATTTGGAGAACATTTTCCTAGAAGCAAAAAGGAGAACTAATCCACATATGATATACGAGATAGGAAACCCTACGTTAGGCTCTCTAAGTTACTTGGATGTTGAAGTCCAACTCGAGGGGATCCGAATTAAAACCAGGAATGGTTCTCGGTCATGGTTGGGTGGAACATGGTAGTTCTCAAGTGATTTGGTCATAAAAACAAAGGTCACATCTTCATTTGAATTGTTAATGCTGGTTATTTAAAGTGTGCAAGTTCAGTCATTAAAGGAGCTTCAAAACATTACAAGTATGAAATCCTAGTATGTCTAATTCAATTCTAGCATAGATGTTGGCTGCTATAGGTAAAGGTTGATATTGAATTTTCTAAACCTATAAATGGTTTTTCTCTCTATGTCTTCTAGGGTTTACATTTCTTAAAGTATTACCGTAGGCTACAAATTATATCTCATGTTGTATTCACGAGGGTTTGTTCAATTGAGTTTGTTTATGTATTTATTTTCGTCAATTAAATTGTGTTTAATGTAAACTAGGTTTTGTTTCACGTTACTATAGAGATGTTCTTTTAGCCTTTCTCACTCTATTGACATATTCCATTTCTTAGTAGAGGCATGTTTAGATTTAAATAGATTAATCTTAGAAGAAGGTTCTAAATATATACATGTATAAACTTACAACCTAGATAAACCAATATCTTATCTACAAACTAAACTAATATAGTATATATAAATAAATATATTCATCAACATTAAACGAATAAATTACTATCTATAAATATACATTAACAGTTATAGAATGTATCTATGAATCTAACCAACTAATCACATACCATAATTATTCTACATTAAAATCTAAGATAAATAAACCATTAAAGACCTTTCAAGGTCTGCACCATTAAATACCTTCTAACTACTAAATCATTCCATTAAATAACATCATCATAAATAATTGAACAAGCAGTATCATGACCATTCTTTTTGTCCAAGTTTCACATCTCTCTTCCTACACCAAAATCATAGTTCTAATATCTAAAAATAAACACCATCATAATCGCATGCACAAATCTTTTAAAGGTCCCATCTAAAATCTCTCATAACTATTACTTATAAATTAACCAAGTAAAACATTTAAAACATATTAAAGAACTCTATAATTTTAAATAGGGGTCACGACATTGACCCCTTTGGGTTTACAAATCCAAGTTGCAGGCCTCACTAAACAACCATAACATAAATACTTAAAGAGTAATCAATTACATAACTCTACGATCATTCCATATAATGAACTAAACACAATATAATTTCATACACACGAATCACTTTCCATTTATAAACCATATCAAAATCTCATTGCAGTCCAAAGTACTTACAATGGTGAATAGGAATTGAATCATGTGGGAATACAAGCCCCAATTCACATCGACATAAAAAATACAACGTGTTACATCAAAACACGAACAGAGTTGAAACCTAAGGTTTTTGTTTACAATAACTTACGACCATGCTATACATACAACGTATGCGGACTACATATTATAATAACAACAATAATTTTAATAATAAACCATTACGCTGCAGCTAAGTCATAAGACTTAAGCTCTGCCTTTGCGCCGTAATCATTGCCTCGGCCAAATAAAATAAATAGACACGCTAATAAATAAAAGCAATAAATCATTACATACAAGGTCGTAAGACCCTCATTAAGCCATGCACGAAATTGGGATAAGCCATGGCTCATAAAATAAAATACACAGTTTATATAAATAATAAACAAGCACTATTAATCTTTCCCCGCTATAGCGACAAAGGCCATCATGGGTTACACTCACGGCTCCTTCACAATCCATATTATTTCTAACCAACGAATTAATGACAATAATGCAACCATCTGGAGCTATCGCAACCACAATGGGGAAGGCTCATGCCACTCATGGCAAGGCCTCAACCGAAACACTGTCAATGATTATAGTTAAATATAAACGCTTAATACACAGTCCATAAATGAAGGAAAATGCCATATTTAAACCACAAAGAAAACAAATAGCGTAGAATAAATTCAACACATACATAGTAAGCTTAATAACCATTTCTATTTCATAAACACAATATATATTATGCACACGAATTCCAATATCGTACGTCAAGTATTACATAATCATGCCATGGGATTTGGCACCGTTGCAAGAAATGGTGTTTCCTAGGCATAAAATCCCTAGTCCAAAATAAACGTTACAATAACATAATTCATACACAGATCCTGTAAGGGGAGAGCAATTTGCATCGACGTCTTAAAAGCCTTAAATTATACAAAGAACCGAAGAATCTTTACACAGGACTGAAGGCTCATCAAAATCCCATAGAGAAGCACCAAAAAAAGTGCCGATAGGCCGAGAGGTGGTGAGCATAAGCTTTTTAATAGTATTACCTTGCACCATATGAATTTATACTTTCTTAGACAATGAAGCTTATCAAGTTAATTCACCTTGCGCCAACCTGGGTACCTAGAACCATGAACGACAAAGGATGGGGAGCATGAACTATTGAAACCAAATAATAAGTGATCAAACGCTGCTATGATTTCAATGACACTTACCATCGATGCCCTGGAGGTCACCTCCATTTCCCCTACACAAAGCCAAGACCAAACCCCAAACAACCAAGCAAAATGACAAGTCCATCGTGAGCCAAGCCCTAAATTGGGATACCATGAAAACCAAGGTGCATTAATCGCACGAGATGGTATCCATTATCAAGGCTAAAACCCACTTTGCCATAGCTTGGTATCACTGCAATAACGATAGTCTCCATCCACATGAAAGTCATAAAACCCCAACGTATATGGTTCAACCATATCTTAACTCGCCACCCAAATTTTGCTTACAAGGTATCGTATAGGGTATAGTTTAAATGACAGACCATTTAATATATTGCACAAACCCAAAGTCCTTGCACCATGTGCAAAGTAGAAAATAGAATATATATTGTTAGACTTAGGATTAAGCCTTAATATTGTACAGGTCCACTAAGCTTAATGCTTAGTAAGGAATATGGAATATTCCATGGTATTAATGCTAATATAAAATCCAAGTCTGATCTAGAGGCAAGTTATAACCTGCAAATAGAAACAATAGGTTATGCTAATGTTTTAATAAAGTAAAAACATGAATTATAAATATATTGAATTTTTTTTTTTTTTTACTAGGGGTATTGGCAACTGGGGCCAGGATGGTACTCATGTGACATGGGGTTGAGGGATCCATTCCCTCTACCACTATAACCCTAGGTGCCCCACACCCACCTAAAGACATGGGACACATGTAAACTCGGGTGGGATTGATCTCGTGACCTCCAATTTACAACAAGCGACTTCATACCAATGGAACCACCAATGAGCCACACTCGTGCAGGCTTATAAATGTATTGATTAGTAGATATAACATAGGTGAATTATCTATGTTAAATAGATGAATGGAAATAGAGTTTACATTTCTAACAAGTTGTGCCAGTAAAGGACCATATTAACAAACAGTAGGTATGCTAATAACCACAATGTTTAGCACTCTTTAAACCTTTGTCGTTAAGTATAATATGTGTACGTAAATAGAAGAGGTGCCTTAGTTCGAAGAACTAAGTAAGCCTACAAACAAGTAAACACTTTTACCTCTCATACCATCATGGGAGAATGAGTCCTGCCACTCTGCCCACTTTGTTTCCACAAACAAACTTAAGTTAGGACTTTATAAATAACGAGTCAGATATGCAGAATCGATGAAGCATATAATCAAGCAATAACACAAACGTGGCAAATGTATAATCATAAGAACTAAGCAGTAAACAACAATACAACATGCCAATTAAAATACAACAATAACTATCACTGAAATAAGAATGATAGAAGGTAAGAATAGCTTACGACCAAGTAGTGGTCCAACTAGTGCACGTTATATTCCACACTGTGTAATAATGTTCCGTTTATGTAGTTTTTACTAGCCTATAATTTGTTTTACAATTTTTGGGGACATTACGAGTTTCCTTTATTATAACTTTTTGCTTTAAGAATTTATGTAACAATTGATCTTGTCATATTAAATATTTCCCTTCAATATATTTTTTAACATCATTTTTTCTCTATATCAAGCTCTTTGATCATGCATCAATGGTCCCAAATATTTAATTTTACTTGAATCCATATTGTTGAAAAAATTGTCATCAACGCAAATATTGCTACAAATTCTAATTAATATTTGTAAATTTATATATGTGGTAAGATATTGTTGTGAGATCTATGTTGAACCTGCATACGAATATATAAATTTGTAAATTGAACTTATCTATATATCTAAATAATGCAGGAGCATCGAGACAAAGTCCCCTATTTGTTGAATAAGCAATCAATGTTTGTTTTTCATTTCCATGTAATCAAATTCTAGAATGATAGGGTTAGTTATTAAAGATTTATTTTGATTATAATAAATGGAAACTTTCAACTCTTGTCATCAAATCTCGGAAGAGGTTGCTCAAGGATAGGTTAGCTGTATATTTCCTTTCTTACAGGCTAAGATCTTGTTATTTGAATCTGATAGGTTGATGAATATCTATTTAAATGTAGTTGATATAATGTATAAGCAAGAACAAGGGAAGAATAGTAGAGACTAGGTAAGTGTTTTTCTTCATCGAATGAAGAACAAAGTTTTAAAATATATGCATGTGCTTCATATATTTTATGACTTCCTTCACTAACCAAAACACATGATTTGAACCTCTATGTTTCTATATGCGTGTGCGATTTGATTATTCAACAAAACATTTAAGAATACCCAATAGGGTAGAGTTGTTTCTGCATCATGAATTAATCATTCCATGGAGTAATTTGACTGTCACATCATAATCCAATAATATGTAAAATTTAGAACATCAACGATTGTGGTTAATTTCTGCAAAGGAGAAGCCAAGATCCCCAAGTGTGAAGGAGAGATCTGCAACCCACAATAGATTGACGGTTAGAAACGAGGACACAAAGAATCAACTATTCGAAAAAATCGAATTGCAGAAGCCAACTATGGAAAAGTTGGAAGGAGGACCCGCATTCTGCAATCCACATGAGGATAGGACCATTGCGGCCACAAAGTTCCAAAAAATTAGTTGTGAAATTTGGTGAACCTGAAATACGTAATTCACAAATTGTTCAAAAGAGACTTGCAAAAAAGGCCTTGCGAAATGAATATTTCGGAAAGGATTGAGTAAAAAAACTCAATATTGCGGAAAGGTGGAGTTATGGAAGGACTTAGTTGTGGAAGGGAAAGATTGTGGAATAACTATTGTAGAAGAGGATTTTGACCAATATTCAGGATGATTAAGATAATTTTGGGTCTTCTGGTTCTCATTTTCCATCATTTTTGGTATCAGCTCTTATCAGAACGTGTAAAATAATAATGCATAGAAGGGGATGAGCATGTGGAGTTGCTATAGAATGTGGTCGATGAAAACAAGGTGCAAAAGAAGAAACCAAAAGGGAATTAAGAGAACTCTATGCCAGAATGGAAGCTATTGAATGAGAGAAATCATAGAATATATACACTAGTGATGAAGAAGAATCCTATGAATATGAGCATGAGTACGTTGGTGAAGAAGTAAAAGTGATGAATATGCTAATGAGGGCTAGTAATAGACCCACAGTTGAAGTCCCTATGTATGAAGGTAATATTAATGTTGAATAGCTTATGGACTAAATCAATGCTTTAAATAAGTATTTTAAATTTGAATAAATTGAATATAAAAATAAGTTGAGATATGCAGCAACTAGACTAAAAGGATATGCAACTATTTGGTGGGATGAACTCCAAATTCATAGAGAAAGAAGAGGTAAGTTTGAAATTCATTCTTGGGATAAAATGTTGTATAAAATTAAGACTCAGTTTATTCCTAAGGATTACCAGTTGAATCTATTTAGATAGATACAAAACCTTAGATAAAATGGTATGATTGTTTAGAAATATATTAAAGAGTTATTTAAGTTGAGTATTAGAGATGGACATATAGAAGGAAACATAAAAAGACTGTCCATATATATAAATGGACTGATATTTGAGATACAAGATGATATTAGTTTGTTGAATTTGAATATTGTTGAATATGCTTATTAGTCATCCTTAAGGTTATAAGAAAATCTATTATGAAGGAATATTGTAATTTCCATTTTTAAGAGATTTTATTAAAATAACCAATTTTTCACTTTTTCCCTATTTCGACGTGAGACTAGTTTTGATGTCTAGGTCTCCAAATTGACCCAAATGCTCTCACATATTTTGAGAAGGTATACGAATGATATTAATAATTTAATATAATGTTCATGGATGAGTTGGAACCCTCAAAATACTTTTGAAAAGTGATTTAATATTCTGGCCAAGGTAGGAGTTTTCACTAGCAAATTGGGGTCCCAATTCCCACAAGAAAATGTTGAAAATGGTTTTCCAAAAGATCCCAAAACCACTCGAATTTATGAAAATAGGAATAGGGTGTTTAAGGGAAATTATTAATTTCTCATGTGCATCATTATTCATTTTATAAATGCTATTATAACCCTCTCCCAAACAGCTACGAAATAACTAGTTTGACCCTTGGGGAAATGCCACCAAATATTCTCCAAATGCAAATAAACTAAGTAAGATGACTTCAAATGCTTATGTGGTATGTTCGAAACTTGTAATAATGATTAATAGAATTCCATTCATCATAAATATATCAGATAAACATTATTTCATTCAAAATCGCTAGCATTGCAATGGCATACATCAATATAGTGGGGAAATGGTCATTGTTTTCTCATTAATAATCACTTTTACATACAACCATTTGGTATTTAGACCTGATAATTTATGAATATGAAGAAAATATTATACTAATATTATTAAAATCATAAATTTACCATGATGATCTCTCCCAAAGAATACAATACCTTGCCCAAAGCACAATCCCTCCATGAGAAAAATAGGCAATTAAGAGAGGAAATGGTTGAGACAATGTGATGCACTAGAAGAAACCAAGATATTCCCTGTAGATTACACCTGAAAATATAGAATCCATTAAATATCCATGAAATACTTGAATGGCCTCTCCAAACACCAACTTGGATGGGAATCTTTCACCCTCGAAACTGTCTAAGGGAAAAAACTAGTCATCCACTAGCTCTCTCTCGTCACACATGCAAATTTATGAAATGATAAAAAAATATTATACTTCCTCATGAAATCATTTTATTAACTTCTTGAGGCATCCTAAGGTTGATTTTACCTCCATGGTCTTCCTCCAACTCATCTTAGTGTCTTACTAAATCTCATGACACTTGTCTTCCTCTTCATGTTCCAATTCTTTAACCAATTCGAATGGTTGCCTCTAACTCCCACATTCAATATCTTGGTGGCTATTCTTATCCCTGACATGTAAAATTTGTCATATGTAAACAATCAGGTATGAATGTGTCACATGTTTCATAGAATCTTGCATCATTTGTTATCATAGAGTGCATAGAATCTCCTTCCAAGTGACACACCTTGTCTTTTAGTCTCTTCCTCTTCCATGGGAGTTACAATTATTTACAAATTCGACTTCATTAGGTAATTATATGATATTTGACACCACATTAGCATCCAATAATTTTACATTCTCCCTGTGTTCAAATTTGGATGAATATCATGCCAAGTGTATGGGAAATCTAGTCACCCAAAGGATTCACAATCTTCCAAGTGTCTTCATGAATCCATGCCACCTTATTTTATTATCATTTATCATTTATGTGACCCATTTAAATGTGAATATGGTAAAATAAATTCCTTTTGGAACCCATAGCCCCTTATTACAAAATTTATGTCTTTGTCTCAAACTAGGGAACTCGTAGGTTGGTGAAACATTATTTGCAAATAGTATTATTTGGAAATTATTTGATTGGGGACATGACACAGAACTAGAAGAATAGAGGGAAAGATTCAGATAGAGGATATCGAAATAGAGCAGGTAAGTTTTAGACCTCTAAGGATGAGTCAGAAGGTTCTAGTAGTCGCACACCCCAAAGAGGAGGATTCATAGGAGGTAGAGGTAGGGGAAGACATAGAAAGGTGAAGTGTTATACATGTGGAAAAATTGGACACATGTCATGGGAGTTCCCAAGGAATAAACCTGCAGCTCAAAGTAATGCAAATATTGTTAAATCTCATGAGGTATAAAATGAAGAATTAAAGGTCAATAATCCTCCCAGAGAAGGAGAATCTCTTATGCTAAAAAGAGTTTTTGTAAAGACAGTGAAGAAAGTGCATGAACCATCGCAGAGAAATATTTTATTGACAACAAAATGCAAGTCGCATGGTAAGTGTTGTGAAATTTTCATTGACAGTGGTAGTATAAATAATTTGGTCTCCACATAGATGGTAGAAAAGTTGGGATTGGAGAGGATGAAACATTGAGATCCTTATAAAGTGTCTTGTTTATAGAAAGAATATCATCTCTTAGTGAATGATAAGTGCAATGTGGAGATTCAAATTATTATTTAAAAATACGTCATGGTATGTGATATAATTCCTATGGATGTGTGCCATATACTCTTAGGAAGGAAATGGAAATATGATATAAAAGATGTTCATAATGGGATAAAGAACACTTATTCTCTGGAAAAAGATGGAAAAACACATGCATTTTCACCATTGGAGATTGAATCAATTTTAGAAAGTTCAGGGTCAAATATTTTGTTGATGACTCGGAAGGAACTATTATAAGAGGTTAACAAGGAGGGGTGATTCCATGAAGATGGGTAACACTTTTTGGCCAAATTTGGCGATGAAAACCTGATTTTTTACTCATGTGCTAGATAGAAGCCCTCAAAACGCATATATGCCATGTGAATTTTGACTTGCAGTAAAAAAACAAATTGTAGAATATTATGTTGGCTTCATAGTGATATTTTTTTAAAAATATTCCGATGTCGTTTAATGTGTGAATTTTTGCATTTAATGAACTGTGTGAGCTTAAAAATTTGAAGAAGCTAATAAGTGGCTTGTGTCCACGTAGAGTAATTCAATCTTGCATTAATAATTTTAAAAAATATATATATATATATATGAGCATGATCTACATAAAATGCAGTGTGATGTACATATTTTTTTGTTAATTTTTTTTGCATTATACAATTATTTATTATTTTTCGAAAGTGACCACATTCGATTTCAGCACCGTTTTAAACACATATTTGTCCACGTAAAGCAATTTTTTCTATTTTTTCAAAAATTGAAAAACCAAAGATACCCTTTTGAAGAGGACACATCGATATGTGATGTGTGCATTTTTAAGAATTTTTTGGCTGTGTATTTTTAACTCTGCAGATTTTTCTTTGAGCTGCTTCGAAGTTGCAGTGTGGTTTTCTAAGTATAAGTTTTAGAAGTAATTAAAAAATATATTTCATATGAATGCCAAAATGCGTGTATGATACCTAAATGGATAGAAGATTCGTTGGTGAATTTATCGGTATCAACTTCGCTCAGTTATGTGCTAGGAATGGCAGGGTGTACACCTCTGCAAGGCACAGAAAATTTTTCACTTGTTTGAATGTGGGCTAAGTCTATTTTCTTAAGCCCTCGATCGAGGTATTTAAATACCTCGGTCGAGGTCTTAACGAAACCTTGAACGAGGGTTTGTAAAGCCCTCGACCAAACAAAACCTCGACCGAGGTATTTAAATACCTCGGTCGAGGGATGAAAAAAACCTCGGTCGAGGGTTTAACAAGCCCTCGACCGAGGTGTATTTTTCTGTTTTTGCCGAAATGCGCTTGCCAAAAAGTGTTACCCAAGTCCACGGATTCACCCGGAGTAAGAATTACATTTTTCTCTTGTTGGTAAACAAAACGTAATTTTAACTTCTACAAATTTAGATGATTTTCCTACTTAAGTTAGAATTTTGCATGTTGAATATGTTAATGTTATTGTGGATGAATTGACAAATGATTGACCTCCTGTGAGAAGTATTAGTCATCATATTGACTTGATACCTAGTGCAAGTTTACCTAATAAGGAAGCATACATATTAACTCTTGAAGAGAATGAAGAAATCAAGAAATAGGTTTAGGAGTTGTTGGATAAAGGATTGGTGAAGGAGAGTTTGATTCCTTGTGTAGTACCCACTGTGCTTAGCCCAAAGAAGGATGGTGGATGGAGAATGTGCATTGAATCCAAACCAATTAATTAGATCACTATCAGGTACATATTTCCTTTACCCCATATTGATTATTTGATGTATTTTTTGAGTGGTTCAAAGTATTTTTCAAAGGTATATTTGAAAAGTGGTTATCTTCAAATAGGAATAAGAGAAGGGTATGAATGGAAAACTGCATTCAACATTAATTATTGATTGTATGAATGGTTAGTAATGCCAATTGGGATTACTAATGCACCTAGTACTTTTATGATATTGATGAATGAGGTATTGAAGGAATACACTTAAAAGTTTGTGATAGTGTATCTCATGGATATTCTTATTTTTAGTCAAAAGAGAGAAGAATATTTGAGACTTCTTAAGATGGTGTTGAAAAAGTGTAGTTTCCTAAAGAAAGAGTTAATTTATTTAGGATCCATCATTTTAGAAGAAGGTTTGAAGATGGATCCATATAAGCTGCAAGCAATTTCAAGTTTCCCACTTCCAAGGAGTGCGTATGAGGTAAGAAGGTCTTATGTCCTTGCAAGATTTAATAGAAAATTCATCTGGAAATTTAAACAAATTTGTGCACCTGTAATAGAGACTTTCATGGAAAGTAGACAACCTTTCAAGTGGATAGAATTAGTTGACATAAATTTTAGATTGTTGAAGAAAAAGATCACTGAGAAGCCTATTCTAGCTTTGACAAGTTTTGATAAGGTTTTTATAGTAGGGACAGATGCTAGTGGGACAATAATAGTGGTTGTTCTAATTGAAGAATAGTTATTGGTAGCATACTTCACTGAGAAGTTGAATGACGTGAAAAATAAGTATTTCTCATATGACAAAGCGTTATATGTTGTTGTAAAATATGTCAACAAATGGAGACACTACTTTATCCCTAAAGAGTTTGTATTATATTGTGATAATCATGCTTTACAGTTTATAAATATTCATCATAAATTGAATCAGAAGCATGCTAAGTGGGTGTATTTTTTGTAAAACTTTACCTTTGTGATCAAGCATGCAACTGCACAATCTAATAAAGTTGTTGATGCTTTAAGTAATGTAAGTTTTCTCTTGTAGGAAATTAAGGTCAGTAATTTGAGATTTGAAAACTTGATTTATATGTATAAGGAAGATGTGGATTTAAAATATGTATAGGAATCATGTGAGAATCTAGTTACCTATAATAGAATACAATGGTCAAATTACATGTTACAGGAAGGATTTCTATTCAAAAATAATAAGTTATGTATTCCAAAGTCTTCTATGAGAGAAAATTTGATATAGGAGAAACATAGTGGAGGTTTGTCAAGACATTTTGAATAGGATAAAACATTTTCTCAGGGAAGTACTTTCTATTTTTTTTCTAGGAATGAAGCATGATGTAAATAAATTTGTTGAGAAATGAAGGAGATAAAATACTAGACTGTATCAACTCTTGCCTATTCCAATTAGGTCTTGGGATTACATTAGTATGGGTTTTTTCTGGGATTGCCTAGAACTCGAAGGGGAAATTATT
Source organism: Pseudotsuga menziesii (assembly GCA_001517045.1). Classification (NCBI taxonomy): domain Eukaryota; kingdom Viridiplantae; phylum Streptophyta; class Pinopsida; order Pinales; family Pinaceae; genus Pseudotsuga; species Pseudotsuga menziesii. Next base: position 311,021 of record LPNX010028601.1, read on the forward strand.
CTATTTATGTTTTACTAGATAGGTTTTCAAAAATGGATCATTTTATTTAGTGTAAGAATACCAATGATGCAACAAACATTTCTAACTTATGCTTTTTAGAAACTTTGAAATTACATGGTTTAGCTTTAAGCATTATGTCTGACAAGGATACCACATTTGTTGGTCATTTTTTGATAACCCTATGGAAGAATTTGGGTATCAATATCAATTTTAGTTCCTCTTATCATCCCCGGACTAATGGTCATTTTGAATTGGTAAATAGGAGTTTGGGAAACATATTGAGAATTCTCGTGTATGAAAATCCGAAGAAGTGGGACTTAGCTCTTGCTCAAGCTGATTTTTCTTATAATGATTCACCTAATAGAAGTAGAGGTATGAGTCCTTTCCATATTGTATATGGAATGAGCCCAAGAGGAGTATATGAACTTGGAAATTTGGAAGGAAAGGAAAGAAGAAATGTAGATGGTGAAAATTTTGCATCGAGTATGCATGATATACATGAGGATGTGAAGAAGAAATTATAGGAAAGTGTAGGAAAATAAAACCAAACAGAATATATGAAAATAAATGATGTTAATTTTCCGGTTGGAAATTTAGTAATGCAATATCTTAGGAAATAAAGGTTTGTAAAGGGAACCTACAATAAATTGAATCTTAAAAATATTGGACCTTGTACAATTCTAAGGAAGTTTTATGCCAATTCCTATGAAATAGAACTTCCTTATGACCTTCAAATTTATTTTATTTTTACAGTTTCAAATATATATCCTTTTAAATATTCAAGTGTCCATGCAGAAGAAACAACTTCAAGTGGATATGGTTCCTCTATAGATTGGAAAGGGAAATTTCCACAGAAGGAACAACACCAAATCCTTGACAAATGGATTTCAAGGTGTACCGGGGATAGGGATTATTTTTAGTATTTTGTCAAGTGGAAGGATAGACCTTCTAAATATGTACCGTGGATGATAGAATTGGATATTTCCAAGTACCATACACACCCTCAAGACTTATTGAATAATTATTTTCTTCCCCCTGAGTATGATGCTAGCGCATCAAGAGAATGTCCTATGTTTGATGAATAAGCAGTCAATGTTGTTTTTTCATTTCCATGTAATCAAATTATATAAGGATAGGGTTAGTTATTAATGATTTATTTTCATTGTGATAGTTGGAATTTTTTTACTGTTGTCCTCGAATTTTGCAAGAGGTTGTTCGAGGATAGGTTAGTAGTATATTTTTCTTAGGGGTCTAGATCTTACTATTCTGATCTGACAGGTTGATGAAGGTCTATTTAAATTTCATTGATATCATATATAAGCATGCATAAGGGAATAATAATAGATATTAGGTAAGTTTGTTGGTTCATTAAATGAATAAATAAGTTTTAAAATCTCTGCATGTTCTTCATATATTTGATGTTGTCCTTCAATAACAAGAAAACATGATTTGAAGCTCTTTGTTTCTATATGCATGTGTGAATTGATGCTTCAAAAAAAATTGAATAATCCAAAATAGAATAGAGTTGTTTCTACATCACAAATTAATCATTCCATGGATTAATTCGATTTCCACAGTATAATACAAGAATCTATTAAATTAAGAAAATCAATGGTTGTGGTTAATTTCCGCAAAGGAGAAGTGAATATCCACAAGTGTGAAGGAGAGATACGCAAGACACAATACATCAACGGTCAGAAGCGAGGCTGCAAGGAATGGATGATTGAAAAAAATCGAATTGCTAAAGCGAACTTTGGAAAAGTTGGAAGGAGAACCCGCATTCTGCAATCTGCACGTGGAAATGACCATTACGACCACAAAGTTGGAAAAATTCAGTTGTGAATGTTGGTGAACCCAAAATATGCAATCCAAAAATTATGGAAAAGGGCCACGTGGAATTTTTTTTTTTGAATGGATTGAGTTGCAGAAATTCAATATTCTGGAAAGGTGGAGTTGTTGAAGGGAAGGATTGCATAATAAATATTATGGAACAGGATTTTAATCAACATTCTGAATGATTAAGAGAATTTTGGTTCTATTAGTTTTCATTTTCCATCTTTAAATAATGTTAAAATTGTGTGAACTTTCAAATCAAATATATAAAAGCTACAAAAAACCTTCGCTCACCAATCATGGTGTTGATATCTACAGTGTTGATCATTTCCTCATCACCTTCATGTTTTCCATTTCTTTAATCAATGTGTTCCTTGGCATTTTTCATTTTTTCGTCATTGCCATGTGCCTTGAAATTTATTTCCATTTCTCTTTCTACTCTTAACCTTCTCACATTTTCATTTTTTCTTGATTTACATTCCTCTCCATCACTTCTCATGCAATCATGCTTTATTGCATAATTATTTTCATTTACCATGTTCAAATAATAAATAAACTAAAATCCAATGCAAAAATAACACAAGTGAGAATTTTATAAACACTTCACCGATGAGAGAAATTATAGCATTTGAAATTCAAATTGCAATATCCCATAGTAAAAAACAATAAGTTTCAAATTGCAATATCCTATAGTAAAAACTCAATAAGTGATGACATAGATTGCAATATCCATTTTTTCTTTGAAAAAATGCTATACTCCGTTCTTTATTGAAATATTGAAAAAAAAAAGTTACATAACGAAAGAGCCAAATTTGACAAGCCATGAGTGAAATTGAAATATATATTATTTCCTTAAAAGAAATTTCATATGCTAAATACAAATCACAATATGTCCCTTACAACAAAAAACATTAAAAGTAATATGGCAAATCCAAATTAATAATATCAGTTTTGTCCATAAAAATAAATTAAAAAACCAAATTGACAATATGTCCCTTACCCATAACCCATAAAGAGCAATATCTCGAAACCAAATTCACAACATACCCCTTATAAAAAAAATAGTGATATACCAAAAACAAGTTCAAAATAAGCCAGTTATAAAAATATAGTAATATCCCAAAACCAAGTTCACAATATTGCCCCTCATAAAAAAAAAAAGCAATAATGTAACCCTTGTCAAAAAAATTGTTGAATGCCAAAGTAAGAACTCCTTAAGCAAAAAAAGCATACCTTTGAACATATTTTTTTGTACGTTCTCTCTTCTCTATTCAAAGGTTATTCAAATGTGGAATGTGACTGCGGTAAAAAAATACGTAAAGAAAAATAAATAGATATATCAATTGAGATATTAGTGAATCATCCTATCAATCATGAGGAATTAATGTATGAGTTGAATATATATTATTGTGACATTGTTTACCCAAATTCTCAAGTGAGAGTTTTCTATTTTCTCAAATGAGAGGTTTCTTGGGGAAACTCTCGGCCAACAGTTTTGTTAAACTATGCACCTAGGGTTGTTTATTATCTTGGACAATAGATTTAACAAACTAAGGGTTATATTTTTTAGTGTTAGAAATATTAGGTGAAAATTTTTAAAACCTCTTGGTCAAGAGTTATGTTCAGTGAAACAACAAGCACTTTTGCTAATTTTGAGAACATGTAACAACAACAAGGTTGAAATCCTACACAACGTCATATTTTCCTATCATACTTTATACCAATAGATTCATATTTGAATCTAATTTTTTTTATGGTATAAGAGTTTATGGTTTTCAGTAAGGATTGTTATTTTTCAAAAATGTTTTATAAAATTTATCATTATGAATTTTACGAGATAAAAATGTCTTATAATGAAAATTCAATATCACCAAAATGACAACATCAAAAAAATAAAAAAAAAATAACAAGGATGTTGCTTGCACTATCCTATTCAAAAGGGTAGTTTTAGGAGCCTCTATAAGAGTCACAATAGAAACACAATCCAAGGACACCAAGATGTGTCAATAAGGAAATTTTTTTTAACATATTCTTTTGAAATAAATTATAATAAATAATACACAAGTGTAAAAAAATAAAAATATAGTCCATTCCCAAGGAAAGTATGTGTGTGTAGATGATCAAACTACATTTGTTTTTCATAAAATGAATAATCACCTAAAAAAACAATGGGAACATAGGTCATGAATTATCCATACTTTAAATTTCAAATTATATACCATTGGTGCCCCTAACATTTATTCCACTACATGACCATAGTTTCTTTTTTAAAATATGAGTTCAAGGATAATACAAATCTATTGAAGTCTTGTGCTTGCTCCAAGGTGAAATTCCCACGGGATATATTGGTTTAAAGGAGTTGATGTTGAAAACGACAAAATTTTGTAGGCTTTTTGTCCAAAAAAAAAAGAAAAAAACATTACCCAACTTAATGTTCTCCCATTATTTTGAGATTTTCATAGTTCTTAATTGATCAAATATGGTACCATTGGTGAAATGTGTACCAATGTGTTACATTTTGTCTTAGTTTGTAAATATGTCATAGTTTTCAATTGATGAAATATGCAGTGTGTTTTACATGACAAAGATTGTTCAAACATATTTTTGATTAATTTTTTTCTTCCCATGGCCATCTCACTTGAACTTTGATTTTCCTTGCAACCATAATTCTAAGGAATTAGTATGATTCCTTAGAATTTCCCAAAATAACAATTTTAAACTAGATATCTAATTAGTTTGAACGTATAATGAGTTGATTAAAATTTTTTTTTAAATAACTATGTTCCATTAAGATAGTGCAGTCATAATATATATATATATATATATA
>LPNX010028601.1:317521-356438 GCA_001517045.1 Pseudotsuga menziesii
GTTACTTGTTCAAAAGAAGAGATGTAGAAGATGGAATATTACATAAAATATACTTTGCAGTGAGTGACTTAATATGTGATGATATATTTGAGTAACAAAATTTATTAGTTAAGATCAATACAAAAACAAGTCAAAACTCAAGAGAAAATATGAAATAAATTGTATCATGCATTGATAACTTATTATTTATAATACAGCTTATGACAAAGTAGTCGACTCTAGAATAGTCTATCAATGAACATGAATCCCAATCAACATATCACAAGATCTTGAAATATCCACAAGAATTGAAACACAAAGGCTCAAACGGGCTTTAATGGTTTTAAAGGAAATTTCGACAGAGCGATGGTTATAAAAATGTATGGAGAGACTGGGTAAAATGAGGGACCTTCACCATCAATATATAGGGAAAATGACCTTAGGTATTGGCCTTTCGTATTAGGTATCCCATGGTATCGGCCCATGGTATGGACCCTTGGTATTTGGTAGAATTAGGCTTTCCCTGCTCTCTTTTTTACTTTTTGAATTTTTTATAGAATTTCCCTTATTTTGGGGGGAATGTGACAATTTCCTTCTTTTATGGAAGGAGGAAAATGTCCAATTTTTTTAATTATGGGACAATTTGGTCTTTAACTTTAGGATTGTTGAAAAATGAATGTCTAGAGGGTTTAAATTAAAATTAGTTATGGCGTAGTGACATGGTGTGGCTAGGGGGTGAACAAGGTGTGTACTTTTAAGTGTTAACAGATCCTCCCCATGATGTGTGAGGAAATGATCTCATCGTATGGATGATATATATCATAAGATATTTATTATCCTTGATAATAAGTATCACAATGACATAGAGAATGAAGACTATGTGGGAGGTGAGAACAAAATCTTGGTCAAGACTGTGAGTCCTTAATATCTAAATACAACACTCATAATGGATGAGCTACATCTAATCTCAAATATGTGGATGAGGAAGGAATGAAAATGCTCATATAAATATCTCAAAATATAAAAAGAAGATAAAGGACTAACAAAGGGTTTCCTTGATAAATAGATAACTATTGTATACATCATAGATGTCTAGGAAGGATCAAAACTACAATGCAATCATGGTCCAACAATGGATAATATGAAGAACTAAGACTTGAAATAATGGAATTCATCAAGAATGAAATATCACAACAACTAATTCTCTACTAGATCTAAAGAGGTCCAATAATTATACAGACTCAAACAAATGAGAGTGTGAATCTTTGCACCACAATGTACTACATCAATACTTGATATGCAAGTAAGTTGGGAAATTATGCAAGTTTAAACAATGTCGCTACAATATACCAACTAAAATAGTACCTGGAGGGTTCCAAAGAAACTCATGAAGGTGGAAGATTCATTGTACATCTATGGTTTCCGTCCAAAAAATGAAATAAGAAAGGCCCTCTATTAATCTCAATGATGCAATGGAGTAGCTAATGTCCAGCATGTGAGAAACAATTGTTCTAAGGTGCCATGAGAGATCCCCCCATGTGGTCCAAGGAACTTATCAATGATTGTTATAAGGACAAATTATAGGGAACTTTGGGTCTATCATCTTAAATAGATGGAGTGATGTTGCCAAAGGGATACTGGTAATTGCCAAGGCAATGATGGTTCATTGAAAGGGTTGCAAGGGATACAATAATATAGTGAATGTAATGGGATAATGTAATGAGACACTATATGGGGATACAATATAAAATTATTAATAGAGATCAAATATCCTTTTTTCAAATTATGATGGGAAGGATGGCTTGGAAGCAGATGAAATTGATCTCAAGGGAGCAAGACATAATTGGGATAAGAAAGAAAGGGTAGGTGGAATTGGTATGAATTTAATTGGGAAAGATACGAGGGAAAGCGTTCTAATATATGATGTTGGATATACGTAGTAGCATACTAACTACAAGGGAGTATCATTGAAGAATACTCTCAACAAAGGTTACTGAAAATGTTTCGGTGATAAGGTACTATATGTGATTTGTAGGGGTGCTGAAAATCATTGTTTTGACCTTATTAATTATTTAATGATCTCAACTAAGTTATATAAATGTGCTCAATATGGTACTATATCGTGTATTTTTATCGATCATCAGACAGTAAATGCCCACCAATATTTTTCAATTTTAGGGAGTATAAAAACATTAAGAAAACTCCATAAATGTTATTTTTTCTTAATTTTCTCTCCAAATCCTGAAAAAACATAAAAAGTGTACTAGGGAGAACTCCTCTAGCTAGAATTTAGTAGAGTATTCTTTTTTCATAAATATTTTAGCTGGAACAACAACGAGTAAACTTGTACCATACAAACATACTTTCAATTCCTTTTAATGAGCATGAAAGAAACAAACACACTCAAAAATATTTTGTATTCAAGGAGTTAAAAAAGAGCTTAAATTTAACTCTATAAGAAGAGTCTTCTAAGAAGGAATGGATAATGCGTTGAAATATGAAGGAATCCATGCAAAATTATTAATGGATGTCAAACTAGATGGATCCCCAATCGTATGGGGGTACGAACAACATAGGTTCCAAATGCAAGTGGTACTAAATTGTCCACCCATGTGAGTTAGTATCTATTGCCAAGCAAGGTTTATTGCAATGGTGGTTAGGCTAGGCCACTTATTCAAGTAGGGAGGGTCATATAGGAGTAAAGGGGAAAGTGTATTAATGCATACGATACTATATTAGAGAAGATAACCTATATTCCAATTAATAGGTTATAGCTACTACGGATGACATTACTAGAGAGGAGGAGCGCCGCCATAACCAATATTTTTATACAAAAAAATGATACCTAGGTGTAAATGTGAATTTATAAATTAAAACAAATATAGAAGTTACATGTGACATTGGGTAATGCTGAGATCATGCATTTGAAAAAGTGAGCAAGGTTAAGGTATTGGACCCATTCTATGGTCATGGGGATTGTGATTATGGATCACATATGTGTTGGGTTAAGTTATTGTCTCATTGAAACACTGAGATATATGTGAGAGGGTAGGGTCCATATGGTTCAAAATGAACCATATCTCATGGTCGTAGTCCCCCATCATCCACCATAGCCTAAAGGTGTCAATGGGGCACATACATTTTAATTAAGAGGTACTAATAAGGAATTTATCAATGGATGGAAGGGGGTGTACCATGAGGTGGATAGTCCTGGATGCACACTAACTTTGTGAAATGGTAATGGGGAATTCCACCCGTATTTTGAATTCCTTCAATATCACTAACCAAGATGATGATGATGAGTAGGTATGTTTGGTGCCCTACTCGATGATGTGTACATGGGATTTCCCCATCAACTAAGAAGTTTGGAATAGAGCACTAAAACGGTATTGTGTTTTTCTATACAAACATTTTTGTATAGTTAAATTATGAACAATCATTAGAAGATGAGATAAAAAAATATGGCATTTTCCCCATTTGAAGAAGATGTTAGGGGATGAAATTCTTCGATGACGATGACTTGAAACTCAAAGGAGAGTCTACTCAAGATCATCAAGCATCGATAAATATTCTAGAACATCTCAAAAGTGGTGGGAGTAATGGTTGTAGAAGCTACAAAACACAAAAGGATGGTTTATGTGGATGGAAATGTGCGCTTGGGAAGTGTTAGGGAACTATATTTCATGCATTTATTCTTCATCATCCATCATTTCCATGTGAGATAATAGAATGGGAAGATGTATATGATTTTGAATAGCATGACCCAAAAAATTGCACATAGTTCAAGGAAGTGGGGCTCAATATGAATCAGTAGTGGGGGTTTCAAGGATTTGGTATGATTTATTGGTGGTGTCACACTCATTTTGTTTCCCCCACACTTATTCTTACAAGTAAATGGGCAGGTGTTTGGTGTTTCCTTTTGCGCTACACGATGAGATGGGGGCACCGATGGTGTTATCATGGAAAAAATAAGTGTTAATTTTATGACTCTAATTCAAATTAATTAGGATATTTATCTAAACGAATAAAAATCAAATCAAGATGCATAATATATATAATAGACACAAGAAACAAATATTTTATTTAAGTAAATCATAAAGGAAGAAACACCACAAACTTCCTTGAAATAGTTGTATCATTAAGACAGTATCACAAGACTGAAAAACAAAAGATTAATATGTCTTATGCAGGTCTCTCTCTTCCTCATTGTACTCGTTCTCACCTAATGCAAACTTGTGAGTGAGTGTGTATGTGTAAATTAGAGAGGGATCCTCCCTATTTATACACATTGATTTACTGATCTAAAACATGATTGGGTTAACCTATTAACCTATAAATTCTGACTCCATATAGGGAGACATAAAAATACATTTTATTATATTCATCTTGGGGACTATTTCCTTGAATTGCATTGAAGGGTTTACATCAATGACCATGGACAATAATTACCTCTCGAATAGAGGGAAAAACATATCTGATAGGGGCACAACAATATAAAATGATAATATACATCATAATATATTATGAAGTTACAATTACTACAACACTCCCTCTTGACTGGGAAGGTATTCTCTCTCCACAGTCATCAACACTATGTTCAAGTCATTATTGTTGGATCATCATCATTTTGGTTGCTGTGGTCCTCAACTTGTTGATCATTGAATAGTGACATACATTGTATCTATTCCTCATAAGAATTTTCTATAGAGGAATCCCTATGTCATGCTAGGTGTAGGCCTATTCCTCATCTAGTTATTCATCATATCCATGAGAAATCCATTTTGTAGGTATATATCAGGACCATGCATTACATTTCAACTATAATCACCTATGTATCTTATCATCATCTTGTAGTATCTGTATAATGTCATCATCACACATGCAGAGAATCCCAAATGCACACCACATGTACAGTAGACCACCTACATTCTTCCAACATAGGAGCATGTCAATACTGATTATGTCTCAAATATAAATTGTGTCTGCCACTATGCAAGAATATCCTAGAAGCACACTAAGTGCATCATGTATTTCAATGATCAGCTCATGTTCAACCATCATAGGAGTATCCAAGGAATAATTACATCTCGAGGAAAACATGGGTCTACCACTATGAGAGAATAAACTAGGAACACACCAAGTTCCTCATGACCAGTGGAAATCTCCTCATCTCCTATATGGGAAAAAAAAAGGACTGATCACATCTAGGGACAACCTACTTACTACACCAACACTTGTTACATCCAAGGAACCTCAAGAAATCCTTACATATAAGGATAGCATGTGTTCTATGTAAGGACTAATTACACATAAGGAATATCATCTAGGACTCATTACATGTAGGGACAACATGCATTCTATTCAAGGACTAATTGCTTCTAAGGAATAGCTAACATGAATGATTACATCCTGGGAAAACCTATGTTTTATGCCAACACTGATTCTGTCTGGGGAAAACCTATATTTATTCCCATGTCAAATCTCATTCTAGTGCATCTATGACTTGTGGTATTCTCACCGTATCTTGCATGGGAGAAACATATGACTTATTACGTCTTGGTACAATGTGCGTCTACCACCATGCAAGAGCTCGTCAGTCCCGTTTTCTAGGGACCTCAATCTGGATGACACCAAGTCTATCTCTAAAGTACTCAAACCTCACTCTAGATAGAATCTTGGTCAACACATCACCTATTTTCTTGTCTATCGCCACATACTCAATATTCACTTCTCTTCTAGGAACCATATATTGATATAGTGATACTTTATCTCAATATGCTTCGACCTGTCATCCAACAATGGGTTCTCTGTAAACATCACACAAATTTGGTTTTCTTAAAACATACAAGTCACCTCTAGCTCAAGATAAGAAAATATGATAGTATATTTATATTTAAAATTCATAGTGCCTCACATCTAGCAGAGTAGGATGCAACATACTCTTCCTTGGTTGTACTCATAGCCACATAGGATGACCTACTTCTTAACTAGGAGATCATACTGGATCCTAAACTAAAGCAGCATCTTGAAGTGCTCTTCCTATCATCGGTGCTACCTTCCAAATCTCATCAACATAAATGTGTTGGTTAATCTTATGATTTGTGTCATACATGATACTATAGTCAAATATACCCTTTAGGTACAGCAATACATGATTTTCAACAATCACGTGAACATGCCTTAGGTCTGTTAGGAACTGACTTAGGGTTTTCACAGGAAATCATATGTTTGGTCTCGTATTTTTCAGGTGCATGAAACAATCATTTGATGATACATCATGGCGTCAACTATTTCTAATCAAGAATCACATAGTAGCTTCAAATTTGATTCCATACATGTGTCTATCATCTTGATATCCATAATTTTGAAAATATTCAAAATATCCACTACATTTTTCCTTGACAAAGGAAGATCCCATCCTCACTCTTCCTCACCTCCATATATAAGAAGTAGTGCATCATCGCTAGGTATTTCATCTCAAACCCAACGGAAAGTCTACTCTTTGCATCTACAATGTGTTTGCCCTCTATTGTTAGAAATTGGTCATCAAAATATAGGAGTATCATTGGTATTTTTCCTTCAACCTGGTAGTAAAGGAAGGAATGTTCTTTACTCTTGGTAAATCCTAACGTCATTAGTACTTTTTCCATCCTACTGTACCATGTGAATATTCTTGAACTCTGATATATTTTGTAGCCAATCCCTATGAGGCGGAGTACCATCCTCCCTCTTCATATTGTAACATATGCATCGAGACATTATATTCTAGAATGACAGGTGTCCTACTCTGTGATTGATATTCTGTGTATCCATATATGTTATCTCTCAAGGTTACTTGATATAGAGATCCTCCAGGTCAAACTTTGTTGAAATTTCCTCTTGCACCCAAATGTGAGCTTGTTGTCTTATGTAGGCTTCTATCTTCAACATTGCAGAAAAGTTGATATTTCCATCTCTTGGTGATCTTAAAGCCCCTCATGTAACTGCATTTTCTATCCCATGGGTTCCTTCAGAGTTTGTACAAATTCTTCTATGCACATATGGTTCTCTTCTTGAATTGAACTTCTACTTTTCTACAGAAGTGTGTCTGGTCAATGGAGTACATTTTTTTATAATATGCTCCATCTTTATGTGAGAAACCACATGCCTTGATTTGTACTTCTTGATGCTTCCATTTTTTGCATGCTTGATCTTGTAATTCCACATGAAGGAAAATAGAGATTTCCCTTTAGGTATCAGGATTTCATCCTAGACATCATTATTAATCGACTAATACTCTTGGATCATGTCATCCTTTTGTTCTTTCTTGTCGACTACTTATTCGTAGCTGGAAGGATCTTCGATAATGATGTAACACAATAGTGCCACATATTTGAAGTGTGTCTGAGACCTCTTATTTTCTCTAGAAGTATCGTAATAGTTTTCATCATCTTGGATGATCTCTCATTTCCAAGACATTATTCCTTTTTTGAGGTGGATATACCGATCTTTGTGGCTTGGTCATATCATGTTTCTTTTCGAATATATTTCTTCAGTGATGGTATCTTGGTCCTTGGGACTTTCCATTTTTTTTCACTTTTGTTGGAGTGAAGCTTCTAAAAAATTGTCTTCAATTGTTCTTCGAAATAAGTCTCACCCTTCTTTTCTTGTAGGTGATTGTATGTGATCTTTCCTGCAAATCAAATTTAGTTGCATGATTAGAAACATTTCATAATTTCCAAAATCATATTAAGAGTGAAAAATTCTAATGTATAAGGATATATGTCACACAGTCATGCAACTATATTATTCAATGCTACGACATTCATCCATATCTAGTATACATATAGTAACTTTCTAGATGCCTTCCATCTCTACATGAACATTTTTAAGTGTGTGCACTACTCCCAATATGTCAATAAATAAATTTCATTCTAGATAAGTAGAAATGGAATTTTGTACAACATAAGGAACCTATGAAAAATAGTAGTAAATTTCTCATAAATCCAAGCACTCCAACATAGATAATAGATTTCCTAAATCTAGGAACATATATTTATACACAACTAAATACTATCATTAAAGCAACTAGATATATAGGAAATGACAATTAAAATAATTTTATTTGTTTGTTTGGTAGACTCCATCTTGATATATGTCTCCTTGCATGGATTATTGGAGTCTCTAACAACATGCTTCTACTTCATCATCTAATTCTTATGGATAAAATTACATATTCCTCATAACTTGAGGAATATTCCCTTTCTTTCTTCTTAGTTGCAATATATTCATCCTTGGTTGCATTTAGAGCAGCAATGGTCCTCTTTCTGCAACATGATGGAGTTCTCTTTCTGACGTTTTCATCTTCATAAACTTGAGTTTAGTTATACTATAGTTGATGTTCTTTCCTTCGTCTAAGATTCTCATTGTATATAAAATATCCTTGGGTGTCTTCCAACATGATACACGTGAGATTCTATGGAGATAGAAACAATCTTCTTGGATTTAATTAGGTTCTTCTTGTCCTTTTATTTGTATTCATGTCCCTATGGATCTGTAGATTCTCCTTTTACATAGATTATCTAGGTCATCCTTCTTCAAGTCTAGGAATCCCTCTATACTGCTATGCTTGGAAGTTCTCATATTGTTCAATCTTTTCCTCAAGATAGGTATTGTGTTTAATTATGATAAAAATTTGAATGTCAAATGGAGTGGATAGAACTTACCAATGAGATTCATTCAACTTGATTCTTTCTTCAAACCTTTTCTAGAAGAGTACTTGTGGTGGATATAGGGTTTTGTAGAGAAAACCTAATTATTCAATGTCTGTAACTTTCAAATCTGATTAGATAGAAATATGTTTCTCCTCAAGGAAAGCTGAGAAACATACTCAATTCCCAAAAATGTAGACATAACTGCAAAATATTTGATGTCGTAGTTTTCCTCAGCAGTGGTGTTAGGTAAAAAATTGAAAATCCACAGAATGCGAAAATTATTCCATTTAAATTTGTGACCTCCTATGGTAACTTTGATTGTCCTTTTTTTCAACTAATCAGTGGAGGGAAGTGCCAAGGACAAGAAACCTTAGTTTCTCCAATTTCTTCTACATAATTGTATGATCTTGATTCTACTATATCTCTGAAATTCCTTCTCATAAAGGTATGAAACTTTGTCCAAGGACAGCGTGATATATCATATTTATACTCCCATAAGTTAGAGAAGAATTAGACTCTCCAAGTGGAAGTTATGCTAAGTTTCCCAAAATGACTTGTTTAAGGACTGGTTCAGTGTATCGGACTTGTATGGACTCCAACATGTCATTGTTTCAACTAAGGGGTCTAAGATGTACACCACAAAAACTAAAGTTTGTTCTCTATATGCAAAATCTTGAGAAATACTATTTGGGCATTATTATTCCAAGATAGATCAATTATTACTAGGTCATGTGTTTAAATTCGAGCTCTACGAGAGGCTAAAACCATGATTTAGAGGAATAATATCTCCTAAAGTATAGTGAATCTTAGGATGAAACTCTTGCAAATCGTACATCAAGATTTCATCTTAGGAATATGAAATTTTTATATCATGAGCCTTCTCCAAACTTGTGTTACAGGGAAAATACAAAGAAGACTAGATTTTTTCTTCTAGGGTTTTCAACCATGAAACCCTAATTTTTTAGTAGCTACAATTGTAGCAGTATTTTTGTTGCACAGTTCCCTCTTTTGGAGAAGATTTGATACCATGTTATTTTTTCTTCTCTAATTCAAATTGATTAGGATATTTATCTGAAATAATAATAAGCAGAACATGATGCATAAGATAGAGAAGATACACAAGACACAAAGATCTTCCTTGGGGTAACCATAAAGGTGAAAACCCTACAAACTTACTCAGAATATTCCTATCACTAAGACAATATAACAAGATGGAATAATGCGACAATAAATTGTATTATGCAACTCTCTCTATGTTCCTCCTTGTACTCTTTCTCACTTCATGCGAACTTGTGAGTGAGTGAGTGGGTGTGTAAATAATGGAGGGTGCCTCCCTATTTATACACATTAAGTGGCTGACCTAAATCATGAATGACATGACCTCTTAACCTAATAGGGATGATTTCACCTAGGGAGACTCAAAATACATTTATTATATTCATCTTCGGGACTATTTCCCCGACTTAAAACAAAGGGTTTATCTGAATGACCATATACGTTAATGACATCCCAACGAAGGGAAAAACATCTTCAGTGGGGGTACAATGATAGGAAATGATAATATACATCAAAATAGCTTCCACAGTCACAATTACAATAAGAACTGGAGGTATACATTTGATTGTGTCTATGGGTTTCATCCATGTCAAAACCACCTGTGGTGTTAGGGGTGTGCTTGGTCAGTTAAGGTAGAAAACAAGAATAATGCCTAGTTTCAACCTGAAAAGGTCGAGAGTCTCCATGATCGTAATTCTCAATAACACTGAAGGAAAAAACAAGAAGGGTTTTTTTCGAATAGGCATATGCCTTTATTGGTTCCCAAACAATTGGCAAGGGGAAGGTGTTGGCTATTGTTGGGGTTATGGTAATGGTTGCGGGTGGGGTGTAGGCTTACTAAAAGATATATGGTTCATAAATCAGATATTGTTGTAGTTGGGGGAGGAAAGGGTGATGCATGGAAAGTGGATGTCATGGGAGACTCACAAAAGATACACATACATATGGAAAAAAATGAGGTGATGAAAGCACTAGTGATAGAGTTGTCAACCACGGGGAGGGTGTTTGCTAGAGTGATTGACCCCTTAGGGTCATAGTACATAAACTAGTCAATTTTAATTACCTTCCCTTGATGAGGGAACATCGTAAAATGAAAGATTAAGAAAGAGACAATGTAATATCTCAAATTTTGACCTATTAGTTATGGGAATAAGCCCCATTGATTATGATGTTACTTTGAATTTTTTTTTGGTATATTGGGTCTAGAACCCCAATGCATATGAACCTAATGATTTGTTTGATATATTATATGTAAGCCAATTACATATGTTTTATGTACGATTTTATGTGCTAGGCGTGGAGCCTGAAGCACATGATTGATGAGATGTTTTGTGTTGAGTGAGGAGCTCTGGAGCACATGAGTATGAAAACCTTTGTGTTGAGCATGAAGCTATGAAGCACATGAAAAGATAAATTGGAATTGTTGGGCATAAGCTCTTGAGGCTTCCAAGTTGATGTTGAGCATAATATATGTAACATCGGATCCTTGGCCATTGTATTCGTTGGTGTATCCTACAAATACATCCTATCATTAGTGTTGAGCGAGGACCTTTGTAATCACACAAAGTTTGTAACTCCCTGTTTTTAGCATTGAGTATGGGTTCTCAATAAGATCTAGGAGTTACTAAAAAGAATTAAATATGTCGAGTGAAAATGAATCGAATAAAACATTGATCTCATTTGACTTATTTATAAGTAATTAAATGAAATTTCTTATTTATGTATCACATCAAGTACTAAAGAACTAACATGTTATATGAGGGAATCCAACATGCAAGGATGTTTAGAGTTCCTTAAACTAGTAGACCTAACCCCTACCGAAGGCCTTAATAAAGAAAGTGTCATAAGTTTAGGGATGATGTTATATGATACCTAAAGACAAAATGTTAACAAATTATATATATATATATTTTATACATGGTATGTATAAAGAGTAAGCATAGTAATAATACTAATAGCTATAAGAAATAAAGAAAGGCTCCATGTATTATTATTATTACTAAAAGATAATTAAATATTAAAATACCTACAAGAGTCCAAATAGGAACTAGTTAAAAGTTCCTAAGTTAAATATTAAAAGTGCTTAAATTAAATAAGAGGGTTAAATAAATAAATCAAATTATTCTTGATTTAATTTCCCCTTTGACTGAAAATCCTGCTTATAAAGACGAAAGCCAAAGGGAGGCTTAGGGGTATTCCATCTTTTTGCTGATTCACATTCTGCTTGATTATTCCCAAGAGACTTCTTGGAGAACATTTTCCTAAGAGGAAAAAGGAGAACTGATTCAAATATTCATATCCCAGTTAGGGAAGCCTTACCTTAGGAGCTCTAAGCTACTTGCATGTTGGAACCAGCTTGGGGGGATCCGAATTTAAACGAGGAATAGTTTTGGGTCATGGTTGGGTGGAACATGGTAGTTCCCAAGTAATTTGGTTATCTATACACAGGTAATATCTGTCTATGAATTCTTATTGTTGGGTATTCGAGTGTGCAATTTTTCAACCATTGAAATAGCTTCATCTTGGAGGTATGAGGTTCTTGATTTTTCCCTGTAATATATACAAGTTTTACCATTTGAAGTAGGTTAAATTATTAATGATTATGTAGGAGTTGTCTGCTATAAAGTAGGTCATCTTTCCTATAGTTTCTAACCTATCTATGAATGTAAAATCCTTGTCTATAGTTTATTTCTGAAATTATTGTTCCTAACCAAGTACTTAAGGGTTTTTTTTTCTTGTTTATTTATGCAATTCAGAGTCATTTTTTATAATTTAAGGGTTTATGTTTTATTTATAAGTTCTTTTCTACGATTTACTTCCTGTTGTTAAATTTAGTTTTCCAAGACCTAGAACTACTTAAAATAGAGCCTATATATGGATTCTACTGGTAGATTTCATATTTCCAGTAGACCTATATTTGAAGTCAATAGACCATCTAGTATCTATAAGTATTAGTATAAATAGAACATTTGAACATAATTATAAAAGACATTAAATTAGAATATATTAAAACGGAACCTAAAAATAATCATTTCCATTCTTTATTATAAAAATAACCATAATAAAAATAACAAAATAAATGTAATGTCCCCTCACGACCCCAATCCAAAAAATGCAAAGATTAGTAAAAGGCACCCTAGGTTAAAAGAAAATGAAAGAGAAACATGCATTGGTAATGAAATGAGAAACATGGTCAGAAGGTATGGTGTATAAGAAACATCACCATTCTGCCTCCATAATTTAGTGGATCCATTTCAACGCTTAAAAGATACAATGCATCAAAGTTTAAGTCAAATTATGTCCACATCGAAATTTGGCTCAAAACCTCAATCTGAGTAAAATAATTTGCATACATATCAAACAGATTTTAGAATAAGGGGTTCATTATAATATTGTTGCATGCATTGTTTTGAGGATTGCATCGAAAATTTAATAGAAGTCTAATTTACAAGTACAAAGTGATAAACTAAAACCAAGGGACTTGTAATTAAATCCAAAGGGACTTGTAATTGAATTCAGAGTAAAGGATGGGTAAGAATGCTCCCTTTTACTAAGGATTTATATTTTTTTCTTTTTGAAAGAAATGAATTAGATGCCCCTCCTAAGTATTCCAACCGACAATTTTCTACTACCACTGCTACATGTTCATATATTAGGCTTGCATGTTTATAGAACTAGTTCTAATTCTAGTTCAATTGGGATTTTTGTGTGGTTTCACTGTGTACCTCTTTTGCATTCTACTTATGTTACTAAAAGAGAAATACATGCAAGGGGGGGGGTTCGCCTTATAAAAATTCAACTAAGGAAACAGCTTGGAGTCAGGAGGTAAACCACATCTCTTATAATAGTAACTTGGATTTAGCAAGGTGAAAATGTGTGGAATGGTTACAGTAGGAAGAATCCAAGGAGGATTTTATTCCACCCTAAAAGGAAAACCTAGTAGTAAAACCTTGCCACTTGTCCCTATGATTTTCCTATATAAAGGGGGGTGAGATGCCGAGGTAGGCATGCATTATGGACTCGAGGTCTGCTCCATCAACTGGAAGGGAATCCTCAGCTATCGATTTGAAAAGGTCGATCTAGTATTTGCATTGAATCATTCTTTCCTTTTTCTGGATGTTGTATCAATTGTATGTTTTATTATGCCCACCATTTAGTGAGAAGAACAATCGAGTTAGTGCCTGATTGATAGCTTGAAATTTTGTGTTTGATAAACTATGATTTATTTATGCCCACGAACGATCTGTTGATTGATTGATAACTTAGATCTGTGCATGTCAAACTCTGTTTGATCTTGCCATGATTTCATGAAAACGTTGTTGATCTGGTGGATTTCATGATGGCTTGATCTCTGCTTTGTCAAACTCTATTTTTATGCCATAATCGATTTGGGTTATGTTTTGGCTTGAGTATTGTTTTCAATTAACATTCTGTGTTTTAAGCCACGAATTGCAGAAAATGAAGTGATCTGGGTTATGTTTTGGATTGAGTATTGTAGTGCATTAACACTCTGTGTTTTAAGCCATGATTTGGAGAAAATGAAATGATTTGGGTTATGTTTTGGCTTGAGTATTGTATTGCTTTAACACTGTGTGTTTTAAGGCATGATTTGCAGAAAATGAAACGATTTGGGTTATGTTTCGGCTTGAGTATTGTTTTGCATTAACACTCTGTGTTTTAAGCAATGATTTCAGCAAGGAATCGATCTAGAGTTTGAGAGTTATTTCTTTATTTTTAACATTGTCATTTGTGTAACGATTTCAGCAAGGAATTGATCTAGAGTTTGAGAGTTATTTATTTATTTTTAACTCTGTCATTTGTGCAACGATTGCAACAAGGAATCGATCTGGAGTTTGAGATTAAATTCTTTATTTTAACTCAGAGTCATTTGTGCAATGATTTCAGCAACGAATTGATTTGGATTTTGATATTTATTATTTATGTTAACTCTGTCATTTGTGCAACGATTTCAGCAAGGAATTGATCTGTAGTTTGAGAGTTATTTCTTTATTTTTAACTCTGTCATTTGTGTAACGATTTCAGCAAGGAATCGATGTGGAGTTCGAGAGTTATTTTTTTATTTTTAACTCTGTCATTTGTGCAGCGATTTCAGCAAGGAATCAAGCTGGAGTTTGAGATTTATTATTTATTTTAACTCTCTCATTTGTGCAATGATTTTAGAAAGGAATCGATCTACAGTTTGAGATTTATTCTTTATTTTAACTCTGTCATTTGTGCAACGATTTCAGAAAGGAATCGATCTAGAGTTTGAGAGTTATTTCTTTATTTTTAACTCTATCATTTGTGCAACGATTTCAACAAGGAATCGATTCGGAGTTTGAGATTTATTATTTATTTTAACTCTATCATTTGTGCCACGATTTTTAGATAGGAAGTTGATATGGGTTTAGTTTTGCTTGTAGATTGAGCTTTATTTATTTTATTTCATGATTTCAGATAGGAAATCGATCTGGGTTTAGTTTTTGATGTAAGACTGATCTTTATCTAAAATCCCTGCCTTCATGACCATGATTTCATAAGAAATCAACCTCGTGGTTATGCGATGGCTGAATATTCCTTTTATTAAAGATTGTAAATACTTTATGTATTAATGTATAATCAAAATATGGGTTTTGAAGATGGTTTAACATATGTTATAAAGTTTGGAATTATTTTAGATCAATCATGGACAAAAGCAGCATGCTGTTATAGGTCTTAAGTTGTCTTTCTATACCAAATGCTAACTCAGGGCGTTTTGGCCGTGAGCTCACAGAACCAATATCGGTTGTAAGCTAACTGATTGTGTAGAGCCGAGGCTAAAATGAATTGTAACAGATAAGCCGCATCATTGTACCCCCTTTTGGAAGAATTAATAAAAGGACTAACAAAAGCTTGGTGGATGTAGCCTCGTGAAGGAGGTGAACCACGTATATGGTTGTCTCCTCTTTTGTATCTTTATGTTGTGCATGCTATTTTTACATAATGATGTTAGTATAGATGCAGTATAAATGTTTATTGGTGAAAAGGGTCACTAAACGTATTTTTTGGAGACAATCAATTTAAAAGCACATTACTTGAATGATTTAAAGCTTCAATGAAAATTATAATGATGGGAATATTTACCCATTATATCTAATCCTGCAACAAGGTATTTCAGGGATGTTACATATGGTAGCAGAGCCAAAGACAACACTAGACCCTTAAGAATGGGCTAACATGATAATTTTGCAGGAAAGTCGAATTACATTTTGAAGAAAATGCGACACGACAGTTCATGCTTTCTTGAGATCAATTATCGAATTTAAATCAGATGAGTACCATGTTAGACACTTGGATGAGGAATTCTCTATCTATAGTATAAAATGTAAAAGATAGTCATTATGCGGCATATCATTCTACTATTACTATTTTTATAGAAGTAAATTGGTTGATGTTTTAATTTTCATTTTGTTGATTGGTATATTTTGGAGTTATACATTGGTAATATATTCTTCTCGAATAGATTCTCATGACATGCCTTCCTTTACATGCGCATACTTTTTCCTGAAAATTAGTAATTTGGATATTATATTGAGTACTGCCTAAGAATTTGTGGCTAGAACTCCCAAGCCATGGCAAGAGCATGGGTGCCAAAATGCATGGAGTTAAATTTTTAGGCCCCAAGCTTTGCAGGCTCAAAAAACCAATTTACAGTGCCTATTTATGGACAACTTTGCGTCACTAAATCAGGTAATATATGGTCCTATGCACACTTTAACATTTTGTTTAGGGTTAGAACATGGGCCAAGCTGAATTAGAGTCACATTTCTATGTGCATTATATAAATTTTACTCTAGATACATGCATACCACTGCATTGCATAAGATGCATACTTTAAAATTCAATTATTCTTCTTTGGAAATTCCGCTGGTTCCACCAATATATAGAATTACCTTCACCAACAAATTAAATGCCTTAAGGTACCATACACACAAAATAGCGGTAAAATTGAAGCAATTCCAACTGGGTTCTTAGTTAATCATGCTAAGAATGTTGTAACAATACATAACAAAATAATATAATAATAAAATGTATATGCTTTGACTAGTTTTGAAAAAAAAAATTAAAACAATTTATTGCTCTCTCACAATTTGAGATTTTACTGGGCCTCAGAAAAGAACAATCCTGACTTCTAATCACTCCTGACACTTGGAAATTAGAAGTTGATGTTACCAAGAGGTAAATTTCATATCCATTTTATTTGCAAAGATTAATCGCTCTTTCAGCCTTAAGGGAAGTACCTAATGGTAAATTGCAATCGTAAGTACAACTTTGCATGAATATTTGAGATGAACTGATGAATCTTAATATACTATACTGTGTTTGAAATTGGGGGGACCCGATAGAATTCATCAACCAATGTCTATATTTTCACACCACCTAACATAGTTTCTTCATAATATGTATCATGTGTAATGATTGTATATAGACTACAAACACTGGATCTTTGTTAACTCAAGAAAGTTTGCTTAGATTAATTCTGTCTTATTCAAGGAATGGAGTTTCTTGTTAGGATTTTTGGATGGCCTTGAATAGGAAATCTAAGGTCAAACCCTTTTTCTCTTAAATGTCAAGTTTCTGCTACACATGATGTACTATTGTTGAAATTTTCAAGGTTGCTTCATCTATTTGTCGGTAGTTCAACTTCTTTAGGATTTATGATACTACTGTCTAATAAGAAGCAGATGATTTTCTTATTTCAACAAGAATAAGTAAAGTCATTTAGCAAAATGTTGAAGGCTGCATGAAATTATTAAGCTATACAAGTGATGTACAAATACAAGGATCTAGCAGCAGTACATTTTTAGTGTTTGCGAGATCATATGTTGTTCTCCAAAAAGATCTCCAAAAGGAGAACAAGAGTTGTCTCCTAATTGGGACCACCAATGGCCTGAAGATGGAGGTTTCCAAAATCTTCTGAATTCTATTAATTAATATAATATTTGACAAGAATATCTTATAATTAGATATGTAGAAACCAGAGTGAGTGTCCGTACATAGGAAATATGAGATGTAAACTACAATGATGCATAGGTACATACTATCTTACATCAATTTAGGATGCTGCAGTGAACGCCCTATAGTAGATCCTGTAATATGTTTTGCGAGTCTAAATGCATTATGTTCATTATGGCTGTTGTTCTTAAGCAACACTGATGGAGGCCTAGAAAAGAGTATTTGGTGTTGTTTTAAGTTCAAGGTCTAGCACCCAGACTGTAAAGTAAAATGTGTGACAGTAGTACAAAGAAAGGTCACTTCAGATTCTCAAAATTGTAGAATTGTATTGATTTCAGGTGGTGTACTACGATTAATTATCCTACAGGTAAAGGGATTCAGTTAAATCCCCACCAGTTCCATATTAAGGGAATGCTTTAATGCCGGTTTGTTAAAAACTATTGTTTGCTGCACTTGTTTAAAGACGTTTTTTGGTATTATCTTAACTTGTCTTTTGCACCACATCTGAATGAAAAATGTACATTATGTCGAATTGATGTTAGGAGTGTTAAAATGCATAAACACTAACATTTTATTAATAAATTGCTGGCCACTAAAGACAATTGTGATGGCTGGGCCTATTCGACAGGTTGAACAAATTATTGGTTCTCGAAGGTGGTTCCTTGTGTTAGAATAATCAACCCATAGTTAGCTACCTTAGACAATAATTAATCCAAATTTTGTCTTATTTTCCTAGTTTCCATATTCCGCCTTATGCAAGTTGTCCTCCACATATCCAAAGTGGTCAAAATTGCTAAATTTGAGTCATGGAGTGCTCGGGAAACCACTTGGAATCAAATCTAATTTATTCTTATCCTTCCTAGTGCATGTCTGCTTTTTCTTCTTTATTGCCTGCTTTTTCTGAGTTTTAAGGCAATTGGGAAATTTTGACTAAGTGAAGTTAACTTGTTTTTTGTACTCATCATCCTCCACTCTTTTCTCCTATAAAAAGAATGTATGACTTGTCCTTCCACCATATATTAGCTTTCCTAATTGATTTTTCCAATTAGTGATCTCCTAGACAGATTTGGAAAGTGCTTTATGCACCTATGGGGGATTTGCTTAGATTTAGTAAGCCTGCTTTTGACCAAATTCGAATGGCATCCTTATGCATTCAAATATATCATGTAATTATTTATTATTTCATCCCATGAATTCATCGGGTTGGCTATTGTACACTTATTCAATACAGATTAGTGTTCTGCTCCATATTCAGTCTCCTTTGTGTGTAATTTGCATGTGTAATTGGCAATTTTTGTGAGTGTAATTGCTCTAACAAATGGGTTGAATTTCCACATGGTATCAGAGCCTTTGTATATTGATTTATCTCCTTCAAATTTGTTATTGAAGGTTTGACATCATTGACTGGGAGCATTCTGCTAACTGAAGGGACAATTTCTGAGCTATGGATCAATCTCAGAAGATCATCTTGACTCCATTTAACTTATTTAAATGGAAACCAGAGATGGAGATACTGTTGAGAGAAAAATGAATCTATAAAGTGACTATGGAAATATAAACAGATCCCAATGCAGCTACAGAGAAAATTAAATGGCATAACAAGAGGGATGAGGCCTATGGTCTCCTATGTCTAAGCATATCCAAAGACCTCTTTTTCCATCTTGATGGATTGACATCACCAAATTAAGTATGGGATAATATTGTTGAACTTTTGGGTAAGACAGATGAGATTAGTGGACATCAAATTGAAAATGAATTGATCTCCCTGAGTCCCAATAGATTTGAATCCTTGCAACTCTATTTTCCAAGTTCAAAGCACTTGTTTTGCAGCTAAAACAATGTGGGATCGAAAAGAAAAATGAGAAACTAGTTTTGGCCATACTCTCAAAGCTTGGACCTGACTATTCAGTGTTTGTATCGACCTTCTATGCCACAAAGTTGACAGCTAGAGCCTGGAAAATGCCTAGCCTTTCAAATTTCATGAAATCTCTCACACAAGAACAAGATAAACTGTTGATGATGGGCACCATCAAACCTTCCAAATACCAATCTCTATTTGCTGGAGATTTGATGGTGGATTCAAAAGGCAAGAAGAAAGCTAAGAAGCCACCTGAGCAAAAGAGAGACAAGAACAATTCTCCAGAGGAGCCTCAAGGTTCCAAGAAGAACCCCCAGAAGAAGAAGAACAAAGGATAAATAACCAAGTGTGCATACTACAGTAAGGGCAATCACCCTAAAAGATCCTGCATGAAGAAGCAAATTGACATGCTGACCCAAATCCTAGTGAATAATGGCATCCCCCTTCCTGACAGCTCAAAGAAGTGGGAAGGAAGATCAAATTCAGAAGACAGAGAGAGAGTTCATGCATTGGTTGCTGGAAGATCAAGCTCACCTAGTTTCATCATTGATTCTGGAGCTTCAAGACATATGGTTTCGACCAAGGAGGCATTCACCTCACTTGACATGTCTAAAGTTCCACCAATAGTACTGAGAGACGACTCTCTCACTGAAATTTTGGGCAAAGGGAGGATTGATCTTTCCCATGGTAAGTTCAGCAATGTATTGTATGTTCCAGGTCTTGCCTCTAACCTCTCATCAGTGTATCAAATGATTGACATAGGGTCTCCAAAGAAGGTCATATTCTCCCCTGATGAAGTTGAGATCACAGATATCTCAAGTGGTAAAGTCATTGCAAAAGGAGTTGCAAATCATACTTCGAAGGTATACATGTTCTCACACTTCCTACCCTACTCAAACCCCTCTGCTCTTCTGATTCATGCTAATGAGGCAAGCAAGATTTGGCATGAAATATTTGGCCACCTCAATTACAAGTATCTTTCTGATCTTAGTGAAAAATAAATTTTCATAGGGTTACCAAAGATTAAGTTTTCCAAAGGAGTTTGTCAAGGTTGTATCTTAGGAAAACACCCAGAGCATAAATTTGAGAGAGCTAGTGATGAGAGAACCTCTGCACCTCTTGAGTTGATCCACAGTGATTTTTCTGGCCCATTTCGTCATATTTCAATGAGTCAGGAAAAATATGCATTGACATTCATATATGACTTTTCCAGTTACTGCTGGGTTTACTTCCTGAAACACAAGTCTGAAGTTTTTGGCCTCTTCAAAGTCTTTAAGGCTTTGGTTGAAAACTAGTTTGGGAGGAAACTCAAGGTCCTCATATCTGACAATGGTGGTGAGTATTTCAAGTATGAGTTCATTCAATATTGTGTATATGTAGGTATTTATATGCAGCATTCTATCCCTTACACACCATATCAGAATGGTGTTGCTGAGAGGAAGAACAAATCACTGAAAGAGATGGCAACATGCATGATGGAGGCTAAGACTTTGCCACCAAAGTTTTGGGCCAAAGCTATAAAATGTGTAGCCTATATCTAGAATAGGGTGCCTCATAAATGGCTTGAAAGTATGAATCCTTTAAAGCATGGAGTGGGCACAAGCCAGATGTGACCCATTTTAGGATTTTTGGCTCAAGGGCTTGGGCTAGAATTCCAACAAAAAAGAGGAAGGCTTTGAAGCCCCAAAGACAAGAGTGTCTATTTGTTGGGTACTCTAAAGATTCAAAAGGGTACAAGCTGATAAATTTGAGCACAAAAAAATACTTCATTGAAAGGTGTGTTCAGTTCCAAGAAGAGCCCCTAGCAGTAGTGGAAGTTGGAGACTCCTCTTCACCACCAAAACCACTGAATGTAAGTGAAGAGATAGTTGAACTTGATGATTCTGATATGTCTGATAATGATGATTTAATTGTAGATCCTAATATTCCTACAAGACAAAAATGGGTAGCAAAGACCATTTATGCAGCTAGAGAACTAGCTGGAAATCCTAATGATCCTAGGAGGACTAGATCTCAGTTTGAGAGTGCTCTGTGCATGAAAGATCCTATGTTTGCAGAGAGCTGCTATCTGATGGTTGAATCAGACTCACAGACATATGAATATGCATCAAATTATCCAATATGGAAAACACCCATGAAATAAGAGTTCAACTCACTCCAGAAGAACAACACTTGGGAGCTAGTTGATCTTCCCCCAGGGAGGAAGCTAGTTCAGTGTAAGTGGGTTTACAAAACCAAATTTGCTGCTGATGGTTCACCTTTGAAATAAAAGGATAGATTGGTATCCAAGGGATACTCACAAGTACATGGCATATACTACAATGCGACCTTTGCACCAGTGGAAAATATGGACTCCATCAGGCTAGCCTTAGCCATTGCAGCTTCGAAGCCGTGGGAGGTACATCACATGGATGTGAAGTGTTCTTTCCTGAATGGATATCTCATTGAAGAGATTTACATGTAGCAGCCTCAATTATTTGATACTAATCCATCTCTTGTGTGTAGGTTAAGGAATTCATTGTATGGGCTTAAGCAAGCCCCCAGGGCTTGGTATGCCAAGATTGATAGCTTTCAGCTATCACTAATTTTTTTTCGATGCAAGTTAGATCCAAATGTCTATTTGAAGTTGATTCATGGTTCATTGATGATGATTGTTTTGTATGTTGATGACCTTCTCATTACAGGAAGATTAAAGGATGAAATTACTTCCTTGAAGGATGCAATGAACCATGCCTTCTCAATGACAGACTTGGTGTTGTTGAGCCAGTTCTTGGGTCTTGAGATTGCTCAAACCAAACAAGGAATAAAAGTGCATCAGTTCGATTATGCCTTGGATTTTTTGAACAAATTCAACATGAAGGATTGTAAGCCAAGCAAGACTCCTTTCCTTTCAGGAGTTAAGCTTGAAGAAGTTGATTCTTCACCTATGGTAAACAATACACTGTATAGGAAATTGATTGGATGTTTGTTGTATCTTACACATACTCAACCTGATCTCTCTTATGTAGTAAGCATGGATTCAAGATACATGGATCATCCTCATGAGATCCATTGGAGAGCAGCCAAAAGGATCCTTAACTTTGTTCAGGGAACAAGGACTTATGGGATCTTCTATAAAGCTAAATATGATCTTGATTTGATTGGGTTTACTGACAGTGATTGCGTAGGTGAAAACATAGATCGAAAGTCAACATCAGGATATGTGTTCATGCTTGCTGAAGGACCAATTAGATGGTCAAGCAAGAAACAGAGTGCCATTGCAATCTCATCTACAGAAGCAAGGTACAGAGGAGTTGTAAATGCAACAACTCAATGTTTATGGTTGTAGAGGTTACTTGGTGAGTGTGGCTTCAAATCAGAATACTCAACTAATATCTATTGTGATAATCAGAGTACCATTAAAATCTACAATGATCCAGTTCAGAGATAGATAACCAAACACATTGAGATCCATATGCACTACATCAGACAGCTTGTGCATGATGGCACCCTTCACCTACTCTTCTGTTCATCTTCAGAACAAGTAGCAGATATCTTCACCAAATGTTTTTGTGAGAAGACATTCAACAATCTCAAATCACTACTGGGGATCGCTGATCATGATGTGAAGCATGAGTGATGACAATATTTCCAAATTTTGTTTTACTGTCCATGTTTAAGGGAGGATTTTTCCCACTGGGTTTTTGCCTCTTTCCTTGGTTAAATGGGCATGCAGTATGTAAAGGGTGACTAAGCCTTGTTTCTAGGCCCTATAATTTTCTGATATTTTACTCATAAGTCAGGATTAAGGGGGGGTGTTAGAATAATCAACCCATAGTTAGCTACCTTAGACATTAATTAATCCAATTTTTGTCTTATTTGCCTAGTTTCCATATTCCACCTTATGCAAGTTGTCCTCCACACATCCAAAGTGGTCAAACTTGCTAAATTTGAGTCATGGAGCGCTTTGGAAACCACTTAGAATAAAATTTGCTTTATTTTCGGCCTTCCTAGCGCATGTCTACTCTTTCTGCTTTATTGCCTTCTTTTTCTGAGTTTTAAGGCAAGTGGGAAAGTTTGACTAGGTGAAGTTAACTTGTTTTTTGTCCTCATCATCCTCCACTCTTTTCTCCTATGAAAAGCATGTATGAGTTGTCCATCCACCATCTATTATATTTCCTAATTTATTTTTCCAATTCGTGAGCTCCTAGACATATTTGGAAAGTGCTTTATGCACCTATGGGGGATTTGCTTAGATTTAGAAAGCCTGCTTTTGAACAAATTTGAATGGCATCCTTATGCATTCGAATATCTCATGTAATTATCTATTGTGGTAGCCTATGACTTAATAGGGTTGGATATTGTACACTTATTCAATACAGATTAGTGTTCTGCTCCATATTCAGTTACCTTTGTGTGTAATTTGCATGTGTAATTGGCAATTTTTGTGAGTGTAATTGTTCTAACACCTGGGTTCAATTTCCACACCATGAGGAAAATAAGAGGAATTGGCTGGACAAGACCCTTGATGCTCCTCCTACATGTGTGCAACTCAATAGCATATGACTTGACTCCTAAATGGACATAAACCAGAGGTAGAGTTATGTGTTGTCAGGGAATTGCTATCATCTTGTCATAAAATAATAGCTCTTGAAATAATGGTGAATGATGATATAAGTGTACACTAATTGGTTTCTAAAGATGTTATATTGTGAAATTTTATAAAGTAGGATGTGTATTAAGAAGTTCTAATTATATTTCATTCGCTACTAAATGAATGCTAAGTGAATGCAGAACCTGAATGAAAAGTTGTGGTGAAGAGATTCAGGTTAGATGCAATTTTTCAACTCTTGTAATAACTGGTGTGCAAGTAAAGCCTATGAATCAGGCTATGCACATATATACTATTGATCTTTCTTACGTACTCACAAGGTACAACAACGAATCTTTAAAGTCATGAAATTGGAGTTACTTATGAACTTGGGCTACAGTGCAGCCAAGGTGAGTAGTAAAATGCGTTGTGCTTAAAAATACCTTAAATGCCTAGTGGTGAAAAAAGTGCACTAGTATAAAGGCTCTTATCTGATGAATGAGAAATCAAGTAATACCTGACTTATGCTAAAAATTTCGATGTTCTTTGAATCAATAATATGATAAACTGACCACGTATGGAATGATTGCAGACATGGAAAATTGTGGCCATGAGGAGTGCTAAATTTCTAGGACTATAATGAGTTACAAATATATGAGGAAAATCTCATGCACATAAAGTTGTTACCATGAGGAAAGTGGTGATGAAGGTAGTGAATGAAAGCTACGTGTTTTCCCCTGGGCTAGCTAGGGACCATTATGCATTCTGGGGATGCCTAGATGTAAGACAATTTGGTTAAGACTCATTCCGCACACATTAACAGGACTGTCAGAAGAGTGGGCCCTCTATGAAGAGTATAACCTCTAAGTGTTGTGGTGTGCTGGAACGGAGGTGCCTCAGCTTGGCGAAGGGCCTTGAATAGCACAAGAAGGAGATATGCCTAAGGAATTCTATCGCCCTTGTGTTGGGTAGCTTGAATCAGTACTTGGAGTACTGTTAGCACTTGGAGTGCTAGGATAAAGGACATCCAGATAAAAGAATAATGGTGAAGCACCCTAAATAGCACAAGAAGGAGATACACCTAAGGAAGGGTATTGTCCTTGTGTTGGGTAGCTTGAATCAGTACTTGGAGTACTGTTAGCACTTGGAGTGCTAGAATTGAGGACATCCAGAGAAAAGAATAATGGTGAAGCACCCTGAATAGCACAAGAAGGAGATATGCCTAAGGAAGGGTATTGTCCTTGTGTTGGGTAGCTTGAATCGCTACTCGAAGTACTGTTAGCACTTGGAGTGTTGGGATGGAGTACATCCAAAGAAACGAATAATGCTTGGATAAGTATTTGCATTACAGGTAAACTTGTACCTACGAGGTAATATGTTTATTTATTGGAAAATAGAACTGACATGTATATTACAACCACTATGGATTAGGAAAATTATATATTGTTGGATTTCTGAGTTATACATTGTTTTCAATGCCGATGGTAGTATATATGCATATGTATGATTATAAATGCCATATGAGGACCCAATCCAGTAATCAGAGGGATTAGGAAATATAATCGCAAGCAATAACTAAACAGGTAACACCGAGGACGGTGTTAACTCTAAGGGGGGAAGGATGTAATGTCCCCTCATGACCCCAATCTAAAAATGCAAAGATTAGTAAAAGGCACCCTACGTTAAAATAACATGAAAGAGAAATTTTGTGTTTGATAAATTGTGATTTATTTATGCCCACGATCGATCTGTTGGTTGATTGATAACTTAGATCTGTGCCTGTCAAACTCTATTTGAACTTGCCATGATTTCATGAAAACGCTGTCGATCTGGTGGATTTCATGATCTCTTGATCTCTACTTTGTCAAACTCTGTTTTTATGCCATAATCGATCTAGGTTATGTTTTGGCTTGAGTATTGTTTTGAATTAACACTCTATGTTTTAAGCCACGAATTGCAGAAAATGAAACAATCTTGGTTATGTTTTCGCTTCAGTATTGTATTGCATTAACACTCTATGTTTTAAGCCACGAATTGTAGAAAATGAAATGATCTGGGTTATTTTTTGGCTTGAGTATTGTATTTCTTTAACACTTTGTGTTTTAAGCCACGATTTGCAGAAAATGAAACAATTTGGGTTCTATTTTGGCTTGACTATTGTTTTCCATTAACACTTTGTGTTTTAAGCAACAATTTTACCGAGGAATCGATCTAGAGTTTGAGAGTTATTTCTTTATTTTTAACTCTGTCATTTGTGTAACAATTTCAGCAAGGAATCAATCTGGAGTTTAAGAGTTATTTCTTTATTTTTAACTCTGTCATTTGTCCAACGATTTCAGCAAGGAATCGATCTGGAGTTTGAGATTTATTCTTTATTTTAACTCTGTCATTTGTGCACCGATTTCAGCAATGAATTGATCTGGAGTTTGAGATTTATTCTTTATGTTAACTCTGTCATTTGTGCAACGATTTGAGCAAGGAATCGACCTAGAGTTTGACAGTTATTTCTTTATTTTTAACACTGTCATTTGTGTAACGATTTCAGCAAGGAATCGATCTAGATTTTGAGAGTTATTTCTTTATTTTTAACTCTATCATTTGTGCAATGATTTCAGCAAGGAATTGATTTGGAGTTTGAGATTTATTCTTTATTTTAACTTTGTCATTTGTGCAACGATTTCAGCAAGGAATCAATCTGGAGTTTCAGATTTATTCTTTATTTTAAATCTGTCATTTGTGCAACGATTTCATCAAGGAATTGATCTGGAGTTTGAGAGTTATTTCTTTATTTTTAACTCTGTCATTTGTGCAACGATCTCAGCAAGGAATCGATCTGGAGTTTGAGATTTATTCTTTATTTTAGCCCTGTCATTTGTGCCACGATTTTCAGATAGGAATTCGATCTGGGTTTAGTTTTGCTTGTAGACTGAGCTTTATTTATTTTATGCCATGATTTCAGATAGGAAATCGATCTGGGTTTAGTTTTTTATGGAAGACCGATATTTATCTAAAATCCCTGCCTTGATGACCATGATTTCATAAGAAATCAACCTGGTGGTTATGCAATGGCTGAATATTCTTTTTATTAAAGACTGTAAATACTTCCTGTATTAATGTATGGTCGAAAGATGGATTTTGAAGATGGTTTAACATATGTTATAAAGTTTGGAACTCTTTCAGATCAATCGCAGACAAAAGCAGCATGCTGTTATATATGCAGAATGGATGAAGCATATAATCAGGCAATGACACAAACGCGACAAATGTATAATCATAAGAACTAAGCAGCAAACAACAATACAACATCCCAATTAAAATACAACAATAACTATAACTGAAATAAGAATGATAGAAGGTAAGAATATCTTACGACCAAGTAGTGGTCCAACTAGTGGATGTTATATTCTGTACTATGTAATAATGTTCTGTTTACGTAGTTATTACTAGCCTATAACTTTTTTTACAATTTTTGGAGACATTATGAGTTTCCTTTATTATAATTTTTTGCTTTAAGAATCAATGTAACAATTGATCTTGCGATATGAAATATTTCCCTTCAATATATTTTCTAACATCATTTTTTCTCTATATCAAGCTCTTTGATCATGCATCAATGGTCCCAAATATTTAATTTTACTTGAATCCATATTGTCGAAAAAATTGTCATCAACGCAAATATTACTACAAATTCTAATTAATATTTGTAAATTTATATATGTGGTAAGATATTGTTGTGAGCTCTATGTTGAACCTGCATACAAATATAAAAAATTGTAAATTGAACTTATCTATATATCTAAATAATCCAGGAGCATCGAGACAAAGTCCTCTATTTGTTGAATAAGCAATCAATGTTTGTTTTTCATTTCCATGTAATCAAATTCTAGAATGATAGGGTTAGTTATTAAAGATTTATTTTGATTATAATAAATGGAAAGTTTCAACTGTTGTCATCAAATCTTGGAAGAGGTTGCTCGAGGATAGGTTAGTTGTAGATTTCCTTTCTTACAGGCTAAGATCTTGCTATTTGAATCTGATAGGTTGATGAATATCTATTTAAATGTAGTTGATATAATGTATAAGCAAGCACAAGGGAAGAATAGTAGAGACTAGGTAAGTGTTTTTCTTCATTGAATGAAGAACAAAGTTTTAAAATATATGCATGTGCTTCATATATTTTATGACTTCCTTCACTAACCAAAAAACATGAGTTGAACCCGTTTGTTTCTATATGCGTGTGTAATTTGATTGTTCAACAAAACATTTAAGAATCCCCAATAGGGTAGAGTTGTTTCTGCATCATGAATTAATCATTCCATGGAGTAATTCTACTGTCACATCATAATCCAAGAATATGTGAAAGTTAGAAGATCAACGATTGTGGTTAATTTCTGCAAAGCAGAAGCGGAGTTCCCCAAGTGTGAAGGAGAGATCTGCAACCCACAATGGATTGATGGTTAGAAACGAGGACGCAAAGAATCAACTTTTTAGAAAAATCGAATTGCAGAAGCCAACTATGGAAAAGTTGGAAGGAGGACATGCATTCTGCAATCCACATGAGGATAGGACCATTGCGGCCGCAAAGTTCCAAAAAATTAGTTGTGAAATTTGATGAACCTGAAATATGCAATTCACAAATTGTGGAAAAGAGACTTGCAAAAAAGGCCTTACGAAATCAATATTTCGGAAAGGATTGAGTAAAGAAAACTCAATATTGCAGAAAGGTGGAGTTATGGAAGGAATTAGTTGTGGAAGGGAAATATTACAGAATAACTATTGTAGAACAGGATTTTGATCAATATTCAAGATGATTAAGATAATTTTGGGTCTTCTAGTTTTCATTTTCCTTCATTTTTGGTATCAGATCTTATCAGAACCTGTAAAATAATAATGCATAGAAGGGGATGAGCATGTGGAGTTGCTATAGGATGTTGTCAATGAAGACAAGGTGCAAAAGAAGAAACCCAAAGGGAATTAAGAGAACTCTATGCCAGAATGGAAGCTATGGAATGAAAGAAATCATAGAATATATACACTAGTGATGAAGAAAAATCCTATGAATATGAGCATGAGTAGGCTGGTGAAGAAGTAAAAGTGATGAATATGCTAATGAGGGCTAGTAATAGACCCACAGTTGAAGTCCCTATGTATGAAGGTAATATTAATGTTGAATAACTTATGGACAAAATCAATGCTTTAAATAAGTATTTTGACTTTGAATAAATTGAATATAAAAATAAGTTGAGATATGCAACAGCTAGACTAAAAGGATATGCAACTATCTTGTGGGATGAACTCCAAATTCACAGAGAAAGAAGAGGTAAGTCTAAAATTCATTCTTGGGATAAAATGTTGTATAAAATTAAGACTCAATTTATTCCTAAGGATTACCAGTTGAATCTATTTAGATAGCTACAAAACCTTAGATAAAAATGTATGATTGTTTAATAATATAGTAAAGAGTTATTTAAGTTGAGTATTAGATCTGGACATATAGAAGGAAACATAGAAATACTGTCCATATATATAAATGGATTGATATTTGAAATACAAGATGATATTAGTTTGTTGAATTTGAATATTGTTGAAGATGCTTATTAGTCATCCTTAAGGGTATAATAAAATCTATTACGAAGGAATATTGTAAGTCCATTTTTAAGATATTTTATTAAAATAACCAATTTTTCACTTTTTCCCTATTTCGACACGAGACTAGTTTTGATGTCTAGGTCTCAAAATTGACCCAAATGCTCTCACATATTTTGAGAAGGTATATGAATTATATTAATAATTTAATATAATGTTCATGGATGATTTGGCACCCTCAAAATAATTCTAAAAACTTGTTTAATATTCTGCCCAGGGTAGGATTTTTCACTAGCAAATTGGGGTCCCAATTCCCACAAGAAAATGTTGAAAATGGTTTTCCAAAAGATCCCAAAACCACTCGAATTCATGAAAATAGGAATAGGGTGTTTAAGGGAAATTCTTAATTTGTCATGTGCACAATTATTCATTTTATAAAGGCTGTTATAACCCTTTCCCAAACAGCTACAAAATAACTAGTTCGGACCTTGGGGAAATGCCACCAAATATTCTCTAAATGCAAATAAACTGAGTAAGATGACTTCAAATGCTTACATGGTATGGTAAAAACTTGTAATAATGATTAATTTAATTCCATTCATCATAAATATATCAAATAAACATTATTTCATTCGAAATCACTAGCATTGCAATGGCATACAACAATATAGTGGGGAAATGGTCATTGTTTTCTCATTAATAATCACTTTTACATACAACCATTTGGTATTTAGACCTGATAATTTATGAATATGAAGAAAATATTATACTAATATTATTAAAATCATAAATGTACCACGAGAATCTCTCCCAAAGAATACAATACCTCACCCAAAGCACAATCCCTCCATGAGCAAAAAT
The DNA here is from genome assembly GCA_001517045.1 of Pseudotsuga menziesii. Lineage (NCBI taxonomy): Eukaryota > Viridiplantae > Streptophyta > Pinopsida > Pinales > Pinaceae > Pseudotsuga > Pseudotsuga menziesii. The sequence goes on from LPNX010028601.1 coordinate 348,120, forward strand.
ATGCAATTAAGAGAGGAAATGGTTGAGATAATGTGATGCACTAGAAGAAACCAAGAGATTCCCTATATATTACACCTGAAAATATAGACTGCATTAAATATCCATGAAATACTTGAATGGCCTCTCCAAACACCAACTTGGATGGGAATCTTTCACCCTCGAAACTGTCTAAGGGAAAAAACTAGTCATCCACTAGCTCTCTCTCGTCACACATGAAAATTTATGAAATGATAAAAAAATATTATCCTTCCTCATGAAATCATTTTACTAACTTCCTGAGGCATCCTAAGGTTGATTTTACCTCCATGGTCTTCCTCCAACTCATCTTAGTGTCTTAGTAACTCTCATGACACTTGTCTTCCTCTTCATGGTCCAATTCTTTAACCAATTTGAATGGTTGCCTCTAACTCCCACATTCAATATCTTGGTGGCTATTCTTATCCTTGACATGTAAAATTTTTCATATGTAAACAATCAGGTCTGAATGTGTCACGTGTTTCATAGAATCTTGCATCATTTGTTATCATAGTGTGCATAGAATCTCCTTCCAAGTGAAACACCTTGTCTTTTAGTCTCTTCCTCTTCCATGGGACTTACCATTCCTTACAAATTCGACTTCATTAGGTAATTATATGATATTTTACACCACATTAGCATCCAATAATTTTACATTCTGCCTGTGTTCAAATTTGGATGAATATCATTCCAAGTGTATGGGAAATCTAGTCACCCAAAGGATTCACAATCTTCCAAGTGTCTTCATGAATCCATGCCACCTTATTTTCTTATTATTTATCCTTTATGTGACCCATTTAAAGGTGAATATGGTAAAATAAATTCCTTTTGGGCCCCATAGCCCCTTATTACAAAATTTATGTCTCTGCTTCAAACTAGGGAACTGGTAGGTTGGTGAAACATTATTTGCAAATAGTATTATTTGGAAATTATTTGATTGGGGACATGACACAGAACTAGAAGAATAGAGGGAAAGATTCAGATAGAGGATATCGAAATAGGGAAGGTAAGTTTTAGACCTCTAAGGATGAGTCAGAAGGTTCTAGTAGTTGCACACCCCAAAGAGGAGGATTCATGGGAGGTAGAGGTAGGGGAAGACATAGAGAGGTGAAGTGTTATACATGTGGAAAAATTGGACACATGTCATGGGAGTTCCCAGGGAATAAAACTGCAGCTCAAAGTAATGCAAATATTGTTAAAGCTTATGAGGAATAAAATGAAGAATTAAAGGTCAATAATCCTCCTGGAGAAGGAGAATCTCTTATGCTAAAAGGATTTTTTGTAAAGACAGTGAAGAAAGTGCATGAACCATTGTAGAGAAATATTTTATTCACGACAAAATGAAAGTCGCATGGTAAGTGTTGCGAAATTTTCATTGATAGTGGTAGTATAGATAATTTGGTCTCCACAGAGATGGTAGAAAAGTTGGGATTGGAGAGGATGAAACATTGAGATCCTTATAAAGTGTCTTGTTTATAGAAAGAATATCATATCTTAGTGAATGATAAGTGCAATGTGGAGTTTCAAATTAGTAATTAAAAATATGTCATGTTATGTGATATAATTCCTATGGATGTGTGCCATATACTCTTAGGAAGGAAATGGAAATATGATAGAAAAGATGTTCATAATGGGATAAAGAACACTTATTCTTTGGAAAAAGATGGAAAAAGACATGCATTTTCACCATTGGAGAATGAATCAATTTTAGAAAGTTCAGGGTTGAATATTTTGTTGATGACTGGGAAGGAACTATTATAAGAGGTTAAGAAGGAGTAAGAGTTACATTTTTCTCTTGTTGGTAAACAAAAGGTAATTTTAACTTCTACAAATTTAGATGATTTTCCTACATAAGTTATAATTTTGCATGTTGAATATGCTAATGTTATTGTGGATGAATTGACAAATGATCGACCTCCTGTGAGAAGTATTAGTCATCATATTGACTTGATACCTAGTGCAAGTTTACTTAATAAGGAAGCATATAGATTAACTCCTCAAGAGAATGAAGAAATCAAGAAATAGGTTTAGGAGTTGTTGGATAAAGGATTGGTGAACAAGAGTTTGATTCCTTGTGTAGTACCCACTATGCTTAACCCAAATAAGGATGGTGGATGGGGAATGTGCACTGAATCCAAACTAATTAATTAGATCACTATCAGGTACATATTTCCTTTACCCCATATTGATTATTTGATGTATTGTTTGAGTGGTTCAAAGTATTTTTCAAAGGTATATTTGAAAAGTGGTTATCTTCAAATAGGAATAAGAGAAGGGTATGAATGGAAAACTGCATTCAACATTAATTATTGACTATATGAATGGTTATTAATGCCATTTGGGATTACTAATGCACCTAGTACTTTTATGATATTGATGAATGAGGTATTGAAGGAATACACTCAAAATTTTGTGATACTGTATCTCGTGGATATTCTTATTTTTAGTCAAAAGAGAGAAGAACATTTGAGACATCTTAAGATGGTGTTGAAAACCATGCAAAAGGAGAAGGTGCTTGTAAATCTGAAAAAGTGTAGCTTCCTAAAGAAAGAGTTAATTTATTTAGGATCCATCATTTTAGAAGAAGGGTTGAAGATGGATCGACATAATCTGCAAGCAATGTCAAGTTTCCCACTTCCAAGGAGTGCATATGAGGTAAGAAGGTCTCATGTCCTTGCAAGATTTAATAGAAAATTCATCTAGAAATTTAGGCAAATTTGTGTACCTGTAATAGAGACTTGCATGGAAAGTAGATAACCTTTAAAGTGGACAGAAGTAGTTGACATAAATTTTAAATTGTTGAAGAAAAAGATCACTAAGAAACCTATTCTAGCTTTGCCAAGTTTTGATAAGGTTTTTCAGGTAGGGAGAGATGCTAGTGGGACAATAATAGTGGTTGTTCTAATTCAAGAATAGATACTAGTAGCATAATTCACTCAGAAGTTGAGTGAGCTGAAAAAGAAGTATTTCTCATATGAAAAAGCATTATATGTTGTTGTAAAATATGTCTAGAAATGGAGACACTACTTTATCCCTAAAGAGTTTGTATTATATTGTGATAATCATGCTTTACAGTTTATAAATATTCATCCTAAATTGAATTAGAAGCATGCTAAGTGGGTGTATTTTTTGTAAAACTTTACCTTTGTGATCAAGCATGCAACTACACAATCTAATAAAGTTGTTCATTCTTTAAGTAGAGTAAGTTTTCTCTTGTAGGAAATTAAGGTCAGTAATTTGGGATTTGAAAACTTGATCGATATGTATAAGGAAGATGTGGATTTAAAATATGTATAGGAATCATGTGAGAATCAAGTTAGCTATAATAGAATACAATGGTAAAAATACATGTTACATGAAGGATTTCTATTCAAAAGTAATAAGTTATGTATTCCAAAGTCTTCTATGAGGAAAATTTCATACAGGAGAAACACAGTGGAGGTTTGTCAGGACATTTTGAATAGGATAAAACATTTTCTCAGGTGAGTAATTTCTATTTTTTTCTAGGAATGAAGCATGATGTAAATAAATTTGTTGAAAAATGAAGGATACATCAACACGCCAAATGGAGGAGACAAAATACTAGACTATATCAACTCTTGCCTATTCCAACTAGGTCTTGGGATTACATTAGTATGGGTTTTTTCTGGGATTGCCTAGAAATCGAAGGGGAAATTATTCTATTTATGTTGTACTAGATAGGTTTTCAAAAATGGCTCATTTTATTTTGTGTAAGAATACCAATGATGCAACACACATTTCTAACTTATGCTTTTCAAAAACTTTTAAATTACATGGTTTAGCTTTAAGCATTATGTCTAACAGGGATACCACATTTGTTGGTCATTTTTGGATAACCCTATGGAAGAATTTGGGTACCAATATCAATTTTTGTTCCTCTTATCATCCTCAGACTAATGGTCAGATTGAATTGGTAAATAGGAGTTTGGGAAACATACTAAGAATTTTCATGTATGAAAATACGAAGAAGTGGGACTTCGCTCTTGCTCAAGCTGATTTTTCTTATAATGATTCACCTAATAGAAGTAGAGGTATGAGTCATTTTCATATTGTATATGGAATGAGCCCAAGAGGACTATATGAACTTAGAAATTTGGAAGGAAAGGAAAGAAGAAATTTAGATGGTGAAAATTTTGCATCGAGTATGCATGATATACATGAGGATGTGAAGAAGAAATTATAGGAAAGTGTAGGAAAATAAAACCAAACAGAATATATGAAAAGAAATGAAGTTAATTTTCCAGTTGGAAATTTAGTAATGGAATATCTTAGGAAATAAAGATTTCTAAAGGGAACCTACAATAAATTGAAGCTTAAAAAGATTGGACCTTGTACAATTCTAAGGAAGTTTTATGCAAATTCCTATGAAATAGAACTTCCTTATGACCTTCAAATTTATCTTATTTTTACTATTTCAAATATATATCCTTTTAAATATTCAAGTGCCCACACAGAAGAAACAACTTCAGGTGGATATGGTTCCTCTATAGATTGGAAAGGGCAATTGCCACAAAAGGAACACCACCAAATCCTTGACAAATGGATTTCAAGCTATACCAGGGATAGGGATTATTTTTAGTATTTTTTCAAGTGGAAGGATCGACCTTCTGAGGATGTACCGTGGATGATAGAATTGGATATTTCCAAGTACCATACACACCCTCAAGACTTATTGAATAATTTTTTTCTTCCCCCTGAGTATGGTGCTAGAGCATCAAGAGAAAGTCCTATGTTTGATGAATAAGCAATCAATGTTCTTTTTTCATTTCCATGTAATCAAATTATATAAGGATAGGGTTAGTTATTAACGATTTATTTTCATTGTGATAGTTGGAAAATTTTTATTGTTGTCCTTGAATTTTGCAAGAGGTTGTTGAATATAGGTTAGTAGTATATTTTTCTTAGGGGTCCAGATCTTACTATTCTCATCTGATAGGTTGATGAAGGTCTATTTAAATGTAGTTGATATAATCTATAAGCATGCATACGGGAATAATAATAGATATTAGGTAAGTTTGTTGGTTCATTAAATGAATAAATAAGTTTTAAAATCTCTACATGTTCTTCACATATTTGATGTTGTCCTTCAATAACAAGAAAACATGATTTGAAGCTATTTGTTTCTATATGCATTTGTGATTTGATGCTTAAAAAAAATTTGAATAATCCAAAATAGAATACAGTTCTTTCTGCATCACAAATTAATTATTCCATGGATTAATTCGATTTCCACAGTATAATACAAGAATCTATTAAATTAAGCAAATCAATGGTTGTGGTTAATTTCCACAAAGGAGAAGTGAATATCCACAAGTGTGAAGGATAGATATGCAAGACACAATACATCGATGATCAGAAGCGAGGATGCAAGGAATGGACAATTCAAAAAAATTGAATTGCTGATGCCAACTTTGGAAAAGTTGGAAGGAGGACCCGCATTCTGCAATCTGCACGTGGAAATGACCATTACGGCCACAAAGTTCCAAAAATTCAGTTGTGAATGTTGGTGAACCCAAAATATGCAATCCAAAAATTATGGAAAAGGGCCACGTGGAAAAAAAGTTTTTGAATGGATTGAGTTGCAGAAACTCAATATTCTGGAAAGGTGGAGTTGCTGAAGGGAAGGATTGCAGAATAAATATTATGGAACAGGATTTTAATCAATATTCTAAATGATTAAGAGAATTTTGGTTCTATTATTTTTCATTTTCCACCTCTAAATAATGTTAAAATCGTGTGAACTTTCAAATCAAATATATAAAAGCTACAAAAAACCTTCACTCACCAATCATGGTGTTGATATCTACAGTGTTGATCATTTCCTCATCACCTCCATGTTTTCCATTTCTTTGATCAATGTGTTCCTTGACATTTTTCATTTTCTCGTCATTGCCATGTGCCTCGAAATTTATTTCCATTTCTCTTTCTACTCTTAACCTTCTCACATTTTCATTTTTTCTTGATTTACATTCCTCTCCATCACTTCTCATGCAATCAAGCTTTATTGCATAATTATTTTCATTTACCATGTTCAAATAATAAATAAACTAAAATCCAATGCAAAAATAACACAAGTGAGAATTTTATAAACACCTCACCGATGAGAGAAATTATAGCATTTGAAATTCAAATTGCAATATCCCATAGTAAAAAATCAATAAGTTTCAGATTGCAATATCCTATAGTAAAAACTCAATAAGTGATGACATAGATTGCAATATCCATTTTTTCTTTGAAAAAATGCTATAGTCCGTTCTTTATTGAAATATTGAAAAAAAAGTTACATTATGAAAGAACCAAATTTGACAAGTAATGAGTGAAATTGAAATATATATTATTTCCTTAAAAAAAATTCCATATGCTAAATACAAATCACAATATGTCCCTTACAACGAAAAACATTAAAAGTAATATGGCAAATCCAAATTAATAATATCGGTTTTGTCCATAAAAATAAATAAAAAAACCAAATTGACAATATGTCCCTTACCCATTACCCATAAAGAGTAATATCTCGAAACCAAATTCACAACATACCCCTTATAAAAAAAAATAGTGATATACAAAAAACAAGTTCAAAATATGTCAGTTATAAAAATATAGTAATATCCCAAAACCAAGTTCACAATATTGCCCCTCATAAAAAAGCAATAATATAACCCTTGTCAAAAAAATTGTTGAATTCCAAAGTAAGAACTCCTTAAGCAAAAAAAACATACCTTTGAACATATTTTTTTGTACGTTCTCTCTTCTCTATTCAAAGGTTATTCAAATGTGGAATGTGACTGCGGTTAAAAAATACGTAAAGAAAATAAATAGATATATCAATTGAGATATTAGTGAATCATCCTATCAATCATGAGGAATTAATGTATCAATTGAATATATATTATTGTGACCTTGTTTACCCAAATTCTCGAGTGAGAGTTTTCTATTTTCTCGAATGAGAGGTTTCTTGGGCAAACTCTCGGCCAACAGTTTTGTTAAACTATGCACCTAGAGTTGTTTATTACCTTGGACAATAGATTTAACAAACTAAGGGTTATATTTTTTAGTGTTAGAAATATTAGGTGAAAATTTTTAAAACCTCTTGGTCAAGAGTTATGTTCAGTGAAGCAACAAGCACTTTTGCTAATTTTGAGAACATGTCACAACAACAAGGTTGAAATCCTACACAATGTCATATTTTCCTATCATGCTTTATACCAATAGATTCATATTTCAATCTATTTTTTTTATGGTATAAGAGTTTATGATTTTCAGTAAGTATAGTTATTTTTCAAAAATGTTTTATAAAATTTATCATTATGAATTTTACGAGATAAAAATGTGTTACAATGAAAATTCAATATCACCAAAATGACAACACCAAAAAAATAAAAGAAAAATAACGAGGATGTTTCTTGCACTATCCTATTCAAAAGGGTAGTTTTAGGAGCCTCTATAAGAGTCACAATAGAAACACAATTCAAGGACACCAAGATGTGTCAATAAGGAATTTTTTTTTAACATATTCTTTTTAAATAAATTATAATAAATAATACACAAGTGTAAAAAATTAAAAATATATTTGATTCCCAAGGAAAATATGTGTAGATTATCAAACTACATTTGTTTTTCATAAAATGAATAATCACCTAAGAAAACAATGGGAACATAGGTCCTGAATTATCCATACTTTAAATTTCAAATTATATGCCATTGGTGCCCCTAACATTTATTGCACTACATGACCATAGTTTCTTTTTTAAAATATGAGTTCAAGGATAATACAAATCTATTGAAGTCTTGTGCTTGCTCCAAGGTGAAATTCCCATGGGATATATTGGTTTAAAGGAGTTGATGTTGAAAACGACAAAATTTTGTAGGCTTTTTGTCCAAAAAAAAAGAAAAAAGCATTACCCAACTTCATGTTCTCCCATACTTTAGAGATTTTCATAGTTATTAATCGATCAAATATGTTACCATTGGTGAAATGTGTACCAATGTGTTACATTTTGTCTTAGTTTGTAAATATGTCATAGTTCTCAATTGATGAAATATGTAGTGTGTTTTACATGACAAAGATTGCTCAAACATATTTTTGATTAATTTTTTTTCCCATGGCCATCTCACTTGAACTTTGATTTTCCTTGCAACCATAATTCTAAGGAATTGGTATGATTCCTTATAATTGCCCAGAATAACAATTTTAAATTAGATATTTAATTAATTTGAATGTCTAATGAGTTGATTAATTTTTTTTTTAAATAACTTTGTTCCATTAAGATAGTGCAGTCATAA
>LPNX010028601.1:357653-383946 GCA_001517045.1 Pseudotsuga menziesii
ATGTGATGATATATTTGAGTAACACAATTTATTAGTTAATATCAATACAAAAACAAGTCGAAACTCAAGAGGAAATATGAAATAAATTGTGTCATGCATTGATAACTTATTATTTATAATACAGCTTATGACAAAGTAGTCGACTCTGAAATAGTCTATCAATGAACATGAATCCGAATCAACATATCACAAGATCTTGAAATATCCACAAGAATTGAAACACGAAGGCTCAAATGAGCTTTAATGGTTTTAAAGGAAATTTCGACAGAGCGATGGTTAGAAAAATGTATGGAGAGACTGGGTAAAATGAGGGACCTTCACCATCAATATATAGGGAAAATGAACTTAGGTATTGGCCTTTGGTATTAGGTGGCCCATGGTATCGGCCCATGGTATGGACCCTTGGTATTTGGTAGAATGAGGCTTTCCCTTCTCTTTTTTTTACTTTTTGAATATTTTATAGAATTTCCCTTATTTTGGGGGGGAATGTGACAATTTCCCTCTTTTATGGAAGGAGGAAAATGTCCAATTTTTTTAATTATGGGACAATTTGGTCTTTAACTTTAGAATTGTTGAAAAATGAATGTCTAGAGGTTTTAAATTAAAATTGGTTATGGCGTAGTGGCATGGTGTGGCTAGGGGGTGAACAAGGTGTGCAATTTTAAGTGTTAATAGATCCTCCCCGTGATGTGTGAGGAAACGATCTCATCGTATGGATGATAAATATCATAAGATATTTATTATGCATGATAATAAGTATCACAATGACATAGAGAATGAAGACTATGTGGGAGGTTAGAACAAAATCTTGGTCAAGACTGTGCATCCTTAATTTCTAGATACAATACTCATAATGGATGAGCTACATCTAATCTCAAATATGTGGATGAGGAAGGAATGAAAATGCTCGTATAAATATCTCAAAATATAAAAAGAAGATAAAGGACTAACACAGGGTTTCCTTGATAAATAGATAACTATTGTATACATCATAGATGTCTAGGAAGGATCAAAACTAGAATGCAATCATGGTCCAACCATGGATAATATGAACTAAGACCGGAAACAATGGAATTCATCAAGAATGAAATATCATAACAAATAATTCTCTACTAGATCTAAAGGTGTCCAATAACTATACAGACTCAAACAAATGAGAGTCTCAATCTTTGCACCACAATGTACTACATCAATACTTGATATGCAAGTAAGTTGGGAAATGATGCAAGTTTAAACAATGCCGCTAGTGCAAATTGAATATACCAACTAAAATAGTACCTGGAGGGTTCCAAAGAAACTCATGAAGGTGGAAGATTCATTGTACATCTATGGTTTTCGTCCAAAAAATGAAATAAGAAAGGCCCTCTATTAATCTCAATGATGCAATGGAGTCGCTGATGTCCAGCATGTGAGAAACAATTATTCTAATGTGCGATGAAAGATCCCCTCATGCGGTCCAAGGAACTCATCAATGATGGGTCTATCATCTGAAATAGATGGAGTGACGTTGCCAGAGGGAGACCGGTAATTGCCAAGGCAATGATGGTTCATTGAAAGGGTTGCAAGGGATACAATAATATAGTGAATGGAATGGGATAATGTAATGAGACACTATATGGGGATACAATATAAAATTAGTAATAGAGATCAAATATCCTTTTTTCAAATTATGATGGGAAGGATGGCTTGGAAGCAGATGAAATTGATCTCAAGGGAGCAAGACATAATTGGGATAAGAAAGAAAGGGTAGGTGGAATTGGTATGAATTTAATTGGGAAAGATACGAGGGAAAGCGTTGTAATATATGATGTCCGAGATACGTAGTAGCATACTAACTACAAGGGAGTATCATTGAAGAATACTCTCAACAAAGGTTATTGAAAATGTTTCGCTGATAAGGTACTATATGTGATTTGTAAGGGTGTTGAAAAGCATTGTTTTGATCTTATTAATTATTTAATGATCTCAACTAAGGTATATAAATGTGCTCAATATGGTACTATATCATGTATTTTTATCGATCATTAGACAGTAAATGCCAATATTTTTCAATTATAGGGAGTCTAAAAACATTAAGAAAACTCCATAAATGTTATTTTTTCTTAATTTTCTCTCTGAATCCTGAAAAAACATAAAAGTGTGCTAGGGAGAACTCCTCTATCCAGAATTTAGTAGACTATTCTTTTTTCATAAATATTTTAGTTGGAACAACAATGAGTAAACTTGTACCATACAAACATACTTTCAATTCCTTTTAATGAGCATGAAAGAAACAAACACACTCAAAAATATTTTGTATTTAAGGAGTAAAAAAAGAGCTTAAATGTAACTCTATAAGAAGAGTCTTCTTAGAAAGAATGGATAATGCATTTAAATATGAAGGAATCCATGCAACATTATTAATGGATGTCAAACTGGATGGATCCCCAATTGTATGGGGGTATGAACAACATAGGTTCCAAATGCAAGTGGTACTAAATTGTCCACCCATGTGAGTTAGTATCTATTGCCAAGCAAGGTTTATGTCAATGGTGGTTAGGCTAGGCCACTTATTCGAGTAGGGAGGGTCATATAGGAGTAAAGAGGAAAGTGTATTAATGCATACGATACTATATTAGAGAAGGTAACCTATATTCCAATTAATAGGTTATAGCTACTATGGATGACATTACTAGAGAGGAGGACTACCACCATAATCGATATTTGTACACAAAAAAATGATACCTAGGTGTAAATGTGAATTTATAAATTAAACCAAATATAGAAGTTACATGTGACATTGGGTAATCCTGAGATCATGCATTTAAAAAAGTGAGCAAGGTTAAGGTATTGGACCCATTCTATGGTCATGGGGATTGTGATTATGGATAACATATGTGTTGGGTTAAGTTATTGTCTCATTGAAACACGGAGATATATGTGCGAGGGTAGGGTCAATATGGTTCAACATGAACCATATCTCATGGTCATGGTCACCCATCATACCCCGTAGCCTAAAGGTGTTAATGGGGCACGTACATTTTATTTAAGAGGTACTAATAGGGAATATATCAATGGATGGAAGGGGGTGTACCATGAGGTGGATAGTCCTGAATGCACACTAACTTTGTGAAATGGTAATGGGGAATTCCACCCGTATTTTGAATTCCTCCAATATCACTAACCGAGATTATGATGATGAGTAGGCATGTTTCGTGCCCTACTCGATGATGTGTACATGGGATTTCCCCATCAACTAAGAAGTTTGGAATAGAGAGCTAAGAGGGTATTTTGTTTTGCTATACAAACATTTTTGTATAGTTAAATGATGAACAATCATTAGAAGATGAGATAAAAAAATAGGGTGTTTTCCCCATTTGAAGAAGATGTTAGGGTATGAAATTCTTTGATGAAGGAGACTTGAAACTCAAAGGAGAGTCTACTCAAGTTATCAAGCACCGATAAATATTCTAGAACATCTCAAAAGTGGTGGGAGTAATGGTTGTAGAAGCTACAAACCACAAAAGGATGGTTTATGTGGATGGAAATGTGCACTTGGGAAGTGTTAGGGAACTATATTACATGCAGTTATTCTTCATCATCCATCATTTTCAAGTGAGATAATAGAATGGGAAGATGTATATGATTTTGAATAGCATGACCCAAAACATTGCACATAGTTCAAGGAAGTGGGGCTCAAGATTAAGTAATAGTGGGGGTTTCAAGGATTTGGTATGATTTGTTGGTGGTGTCAGACTCATTTTGTTTCCCCCACCCTTATTCTTACAAGTAAATGGGCTGGTGGTTGGTGTTTCCTTTTGCGCTACACGATAAGATGGGGGCACTGAGGGTGTTATCATGGAAAAAATAATCGTTAATTTTATGACTCTAATTCAAATTAATTAGGATATTTATCTGAACGAATAAAAATCAAATCAAGATGCACAATATATATAATATACACAAGAAACAAATATTTTCTTTAATTAAACCACAAAGGAAGAAACACCACAAACTTCCTCGAAATAGTTCTATCATTAAGACAATATCACAAGACTAAAAAACAGAAGATTAATATGTCTTATGCATGTCTCTCTCTTCCTCATTGTCCTCTTTCTCACCTAATCCAAACTTGTGAGTGAGTGTGTAAGTGTAAATCAGAGAGGGAGCCTCCCTATTTATACACATTGATTTATTGATCTAAAACATGATTGGGTTAACCTATTAACCTATAAAGTCTGACTCCATCTAGGGAGACTTAAAAATACATTTTATTATATTCATCTTGGGGACTATTTCCTTGAGTTACATTGAAGGGTTTACATCAATGACCATAGACAATAATTACATCTCGAATAGAGGGAAAAACATATCTGACAGGGTCACAACAATATACAATGATAATATACATCATAATGTCTTATGAAGTTACAATTACTACAACACTCCCTCTTGACTAGGAAGGTATTCTCTCTCCATAGTCATCAATTCTTTGTTCAGGTCATTATTGTTGGATCATTATCATTTTGGTTGTTGTGTTCCTTGTCTTGTTGATCATTGAATAGTGACATACATTGCATCTATTCCTCATAAGAAGTTTCTACAGAGGAATCCCTATGTCATGTTAGGTGTAGGCCTAGTCCTCATCTAGTTATTCATCATATCCATGATAAATCCATTGTGTAGGTATATCTCAGGACCATACATTACATTTCAACTATAATCACCTATGTATCTTATCTTTGTCTTGTAGTATTTGTATAATGTCATCATCACACACGCAGAGAATCCCAAATGCACACCACATGTACAATAGACCACCTACATTCTTCCAAAATAGGAGCATGTCAATACTGATTATGTCTCAAATATAAGTTGTGTCTACCACTATGCAAGAATATCCTAGAAGCACACTAAGTGCATCATGTATTTCAATGATCAACTCGTGTTTAACCATCATAGGAGTATCCAAGGAATAATTACATCTCGAGGAAAACATGGGTCTACCACTATGCGAGAATAAACTAGGAACACACCAAGTTCCTTGTGACAAGTGGAAATCTCCTCATCTCCTATATGTGAAAGAAAAAGGACTGATCACATCTAGGGACAACCTACTTACTACACCAACACTTATTACATCCAAGGAACCTCAAGAAATCCTTACATCTAAAGATAACCTGTGTTCTATGTAAGGACTAATTACACCTAAGGAAGATCGTCTAGGACTCATTACATGTAGGGACAAATGCATTCTATTCAAGGAATAATTACATCTAAGGAACACTTGACATGACTGATTATGTCCTGGGAAAACCTATGCTTTATGCCAAGACTGATTATGTCTGGGTACAACCTGTATTTATTCCCATGTCAAATCTCATTCTAGTGCATCTATGACTTCTGGTATTCTCACCGTATCTTGCATGGGAGAAACATAGGACTTATTATGTCTTGGTACAATGTGCATCTACCACCATGGAAGAGCTCGTAAGTCCCTCTTTCTAGGGACCTCGATCTAGATGACACCAAGTCTCTCTCTAAAGTACTACCTCACTCTGTATAGCATCTTGGTCAACACATCACCTACTTACTTGTCTATCTCCACATACTCAATACTCACTTCTCTTCTAGGAACCATATCCTGATATAGTGATACTTGATCTCAATATGCTTCGAACTGTCATCCAACAATGGGTTCTTTGTAAACATCACACAAATTTGGTTTTTTTAAAATATACAAGTCATCTCTAGCTCAAGATAAAAAAATAGGATAGTATATTTATATTTAAAATCCATAGTGCCTCACATCTAGCAGAGTAGTATGCAACATACTCTTCCTTGGCTGTACTCATAGCCACATAAGATGACCTACTTCTTAACTAGGAGATCATACTGGAAACTGAAGCAACATCTTGAAGTGCTCTTCCTATCATCGGTGCTACCTTCCAAATATCATCAACATAAATGTGTTGGTTAATCTTATGATTTGTGTCATACATGATACTATAGTGAAATATACCCTTTAGGTACATCAATACATTCTTTCGAACAATCACGTGAACATGTCTTAGGTCCATCAGGAACTGACTCAGGGTTTTCACAGGAAATCATATGTTTGGTCTCGTATTTTTCAGGTGCATGAGACAATCATTTGATGATACATCATGGTGTCAACTGTTTCTAATGAAGAATCACATAGTAGCTTCAAATTTGATTCCATAGGTGTGTCTATCCTCTTGATATCCATAATTTCTAAAATATTCAAAATATCCACTACATTTTTCCTTAACAAAGGAAGATCCCATCTGCACTCTTCCTCACCTCCATATCTAAGAACTAGTGCATCATCGCTAGGTATTTCATCTCAAACTCAACAGAAAGTCTACTATTTGCATCTACAACGAGTTTTCCCTCTATTGTTAGAAATTGGTCATCAAAATATAGGAGTATCATTGGTATTTTTCCTTCAACCTAGTAGTAAAGGAAGGAATGTTCTTTACTCTTGGTAAATCATGACGTCATCGGTACTTTTTCCATCCTACCGTACCATGTGAATATTCTTGAACTCTGATATATTTTGTAGCCAATCCCTATGAAGCGAAGTACCATCCTCCCTCTTTATCTTGTAACATATGCATCGAGACATTATATTCTAGAATGATAGGTATCCTACTCTGTGACTGATATTCTATGTATCCATATATGTTATCTCTCAAGGTTACTTGATACAGAGATCCTCCAGGTCAGACTTTGTTGAAATTTCCTCTTGCACCCAAATGTGAGCTTGTTGTCTTCTGTAGGCTTCTATCTTCAACATTGCAAGAAAATTTGATATTTCCATCTCTTGGTGATCTTAAATCTCCTCATGTAACTGCATTTTCTATCCCATGGGTTCCCTCATAGTTTGTACAAATCCTTCTATGCACATATGGTTCTCTTCTTGAATTGAACTTCTACTTTTCTACATAAGTGTGTCTGGTCAATGGAGTACATTTTTTATAATATGCTCCATCTTTATGTGAGAAACCACATGCTTTGATTTGTACTTCTTGATGCTTCCATTCATTCCATTCTTGATCTTGTACATCCACATGAAGGAAAATAGAGATTTCTCTTTAGGTATCAGGATTTCATCCTAGACATCATTATTAATCAACTAATACTCTTGGATCATGTCACCCTTTCGTTATTTCTTCTCAACTACTTATTCATAGATGGAAGGATCTTCATTAATGATGTAACACAATAGTGCCACATATTGGGAGTGTTTCTGAGACCTCTTATTTTCTCTAGAAGTATCGTAATATTTTTCATCATCTTGGATGATCTCTCATTTCCAAGACAGTCTTCGTTTTTTGAGGTAGATATACCGGTCTCTGTGGCTTGTTCATATCATGTTTCTTATTAATATCTTTCTTCAGTGACGGTATCTTGGTCCTTCAGACTTTCCATTTTTTTTTCACTTTTGTTGGAGTGAAGCTTCTAAAAAATTGTCTTCACTTGTTCTTCAAAACAAGTCTCACCCTTGTTTTCTTGTAGGTGATTGTATGTGATCTTTCCTGCAAATCAAATTTAGTTGCATGATTAGAAACATTTCATAATTTCCAAATCATATTAAGAGTGAAAAATTCTAATGTATAAGGCTATATGTCACACAGTCATGCAACTATCTTATTCAATGCTACAACATTCATCCATATCTAGTATACATATAGTAACTTTCTAGATGCCTTCCATCTCTACATGAACATTTTTAAGTGTGTACACTAGTCCTAATATGTCAGTAAATAATTTTCATTCTAGATAAGTAGCAATGGAATTTTGTACAACATAAGGCACCTATGAAAAATAGTAGTAAATTTCTCATAAATCCAAGCACTCCAACATAGATAATAGATTTCCTAAATCTAGGAACATATATTTATACACAACTAAATAATATCATTAAAGCAACTAGATATATAGGAAATGACAACTAAAATACTTTTATTTGTTTGTTTGGTAGACTCCATATTGATATATGTCTCCTTGCATGGATTATTGGAGTCTCTAACAACATGCTTCTACTTCATCATCTAATTCTTATGGATAAAATTACATATTGCTCATAAATTGAGGAATATTCCCTTTCTTTCTTCTTAGTTGCAATATATTCATCCTTGGTTGCATTTAGAGCAGCAATGGTCCTCTTTTTGCAACCTGATGGAGTTCTCTTTTTGACATTTTCATCTTCATAAACTTGATTTTAGTTATACTATAGTTGATGTTCTTTCCTTCGTATAAGATGCTCATTGTATAGAAAATATCCTCGGGTGTCTTCCAACATGATACATGTGAGATTCTATGGAGATAGAAACAATATTCTTGGCTTTAATTAGGTTCTTCTTGTCCTTTTATTTGTATTCATGTCCCTATGGATCTGTCGATTCTCCTTTTACATAGATTATCCAGGTCATGCTTCTTCAAGTCTAGGAATCCCTCTATACTGCTATGCTTGGAAGTTCTTGTATTGTTCAATCTTTTCCTCAAGATTGGTATTGTGTTTAATTATGATAAAAATTTGAATGTCAAATGGAGTGGATAGAACTTACCAATGAGATTCATTCAACTTGATGCTTGCTTCAAACCTTATCTAGAAGAGTACTTGTGGTGGATATAGGGTTTTGTAGACAAAACCTAATTATTCAATTTCTATAACTTTCAGATCTGATTAGATAGAAATATGTTTCTCCTCAAGGAAAGATGAAAAACATACTCAATTCCCAAAAATGTAGACACAACTACAAAATATTTGATGTCGTAGTTTTCCTCGGCAGTGGTGTTAGGTAAAAAAATGAAAATCCACAGAATGTGAAACTTCTTCCATATAAATTTGTGACCTCCTATGGTAAATTTGAGTGCTCTTTTTTTCAACTAATCAGTGGAGGGAAGTGCCAAGGACAGGAAACCTTAGTTTCTCCAATTTATTCTACATAATTGTATGATCTTGATTCTACTATATCTATGAAATTCCTTCTCATAAAGGTATGAAACTTTGTCCAAGGACAGCGTGATATATCATATTTATACTCCCATAAGTTAGAGAAGAATTAGACTCTCCAAGTGGAAGTTATGATAAGTTTCCCAAAATGACTTGTTTAAGGACTGGTTCAGTGTATCGAACTTGTATGGACTCCAACATGTCATTGTTTCAACTAAGGGGTCTAAGCTGTGCACCACAAAAACTAAAGTTTGTTCTCAATCTACAAAATTTTGAGAAATCGTATTTGGGCATTATTATTCCAAGATAGATCAATTATTACGAGGTCATGTGTTTAAAATTGACTTCTACAAGAGGCTAAAACCATGATTTAGAGGAATCATATCTCCTAAAGTATAGTGAATCTTAGGATGAAACTCTTACGAATCGTACATCAAGATTTCATCTTAGGAATATGCAATTTTTATATCACTATCCTTCTCCAAACTCGCGTTACAGGGAAAATCCCAAGAAGACTAGATTTTTTCTTCTAGGCTTTTCAACCATGAGCATGCCTTTACATGCCCATACTTTTTCCTTAAAATTAGTAATTTGGATATTGCATTGAGTATTGCCTAAGAATATGTGGCTAGAACTCCCAAGCTATGGCAAGAGCATGGGTGCCAAAACGCATGGAGTTAAATTTTTACGCCCCAAGCTTTGCAGGCTCAAAAAACCAATTTACAGTGCCTATTTATGGACAACTTTGCTTCACTGAATCAGGTAGTATATGGTCCTATGCACACTTTAACATTTTGTTTAGGGTTATAACATGGGCCAAGCTGAATTAGAGTCACATTGCTATGTGCATTATATAAAGTTTACTTCAGATATATGCATACCACTGCATTGGATAAGATGCATACTTTAAAATTCAATTCTTCTTCTTTGGAAATTCAGCTAGTTCCACCAATATATAGAAGTACCTTCACGAGCAAATTAAATGCCATAAGGTACCATACACACAAAATAGCGGTTAAATTTAAGAAATTCCAACTGGGTTATTAGTTAATGATGCTAAGAATGTTGTAGCAATATATAACAAAATAATATAATAATAAAATGTATATGCTTTGATTCGTTTTGGAAAAAAAAATGTAAAACAATTTATTGCTCTCTCACAATTTGAGATTTTACTGGGCCTCAGAAAAGAACTATCCTAACTTCTAATCACTCCTGACACTTGGAAATTAGAAGTTGATGTTACCAAGAGGTAAATTTAATATCCATTTTATTTGCAAAGATTAATCTCTCTTTCAGCCTGAAGGGAAGTACCTAATGGTAAATTGCACTAGTAAGTACAACTTTGCATGAATATTTGAGATGAACTAATGAATCTTAATATACTATACTGTGTTTGAAATCAGGGGGACTTGATAGCATTCATCAACCAATGTTAATATTTTCACACCACCTGACATAGTTTCTTCATAATATGTATCATGTGTAATGATTGTATATAGACTACGGAAACTGGATGGTTGTTAACTCAAGAAATTTTGCTTAGATTAATTATGTCTTATTCAAGGAATGGAGTTTCTTGTTAGGATTTTTGGATGGCCTTGAATAGGAAATATGAGGTCAAAGCCTTTTTCTCTTAAATGTCAAGTTGCTACTACACATGTTGTATTGTTGTTGAAATTTTCAAGGATGCTTCATCTATTTGTCGGTAGTTCAACTTCTTTAGGATTTATGATACTACTGTCTACTAAGAAGCAGATGATTTTCTTATTTCAACAAGAATGAGTAAAATCGTTTGGAAAAATGTTGAAGGATGCATGGAATTATTAAGCTATACAAGTGATGTACAATTACATGGATCTAGCTACTATACATTTTTAGCATTTGCGAGATCATATGCTGTTCTCCAAAAAGATCTCCAAAAGGAGAACATGAGTTGTCTCCTAATTGGGACCACCAATGGCCTGAAGATGGAGGTTTCCAAAAAAATTCTGAATTCTATTAATTAATATAATATTTGACAAGAATAGCTTATAATTAGATATGTAGAAACCTGATTGAGTGTCTGTACATAGCAAATATGAGATGGAAACTGTAATGATGCATAGGTACATACTATCTTACATCACTTTAGGATGTTGCAGTGAACACCTTATAGTAGATCCTGTAATATGTTTTGGGAGTCTAAATGCATTATGTTCATTATGGGTGTTGTTCTTAAGCAACACTAACTGAGGCCTAGCAAAGACTATTAGGTGTTGTTTTAAGTTTAAGGTCTAGCACCCAAACTGTAAAGTAAAATGTGTGACAGTAGTACAAAGAAAGGTCACTTCAAATTCTCAGAATTGTAGAATTGTATTGATTTCAGGTGGTGTACTAACATTAATTCTCCTACAGGAAAAGGGATTCAGTTAAATCCCCACCAGTTTCATATTAAGGGAATGCTTTAATGATGGTTTGTTAAAAACTATTGTTTGCTGCACTTTTTTAAAGATGTTGTTTGGTATTAGCTTAACTTGTCTTTTGCACCACATCTAAATGAAAAATGTACATTATGTCAAATTGATGTTAGGAGTGTTAAAATGAATAAACACTAATGTTTTATTAATAAATTGCTGGTCACTAAAGACAATTGTGATGGCTGGGCCTAGTCGACAGGTCGAACAAATTATTGGTTCTCAAAGGTTGTTCCATGAGGAAAATAAGAGGAATTGTCTGGACCAGACCCTTGATGCTCCTCCGACATGTATGCACCTCAATAGCATATGACTTGAGTCCTAAATGGAAATAAACCTGAGGTAGAGTTATGTGTTGTCAGGGAATTGCTATCATCTTGTCATAAAATAATAGCTCTTGAAGTAATGGTGAATGATGATATAAGTGTACACTAATTGGTTTCTGAAGATGCTATCTTGTGAACTGTTATAAAGTAGAATGTGTATTAACAAGTTCTAATTATATTTCATTAGATACTAAATGAATTCTAAGTGAATGGATGACTTGAATGAAAAGTTGTGGTGAAGAGATTCAGGTTAGATGCAATTTTTCAACTATTGTAATAACTGGCATGCAAGTAAAGCCTAGGAATCAGGTTGTGCACATAGATACTATTGATCTTTCTTACGTACTCACAAGGTACAACAACGAATCTTTAAAGTCATGAAATTGGAGTTACTTATGAACTTGGGCTACAGTGCAGCCAAGGTGAGTAATAAAATGCATTGTGCTTAAAAATCAATAAAATGCCTAGCGGTGAAAAAACTACACTAGTATAAAGGCTCTTATCTGATGAATGAGAAATGAAGTAAGACCTGACTTATGCTAAAAAGTTTGATGTTCTTTGAATCAATAATATGATAAACTGACCACCTATGGAATGATTGCAGGCATGGAAAATTGTGGCCATGAGGAGTGCTAAATCTCTAAGACTATAATGAGTTACAAAGATATGAGGAAAATCTCATCCACATAAAGTTGTTACCATGACGAAAGTGGTGATGAAGGTAGTGGATGAAAGCTACCTGTTTTCCCCTGGGCTAGCAAGGGACCATTATGCATTCTGGGGACGCCTATATGTAAGACATTTTGGTTAAGACTCGTTCCGCACACATTAACAGGACTGTCACAAGAGTGGGGCCTCTATGAAGAGAATAACCTCTAAGTGTTGTGGTGTGCAATAATGGGGGTGCCTCAGCTTGGCGAAGCGCCTTGAATAGCACAAGAAGAAGAAGGAGATATGCCTAAGGAATGGTATCGTCCTTGTGTTGGGTATCTTGAATCGGTACTTGGAGTCTTGTTAACACTTGGAGTGTTGGGATGAAGGACATCCAGATAAAAGAATAATGGTGAAGTGCCCTGAATAGCACAAGGAGGAGATACACCTAAGGAAGGGTATCGTCCTTATGTTGGGTAGCTTGAATTGGTACTTGGAGTACTGTTAGCACTTGGAGTGCTAGGATGGAGGACATCCAGAGAAAACAATAATGGCGAAGCACCTAGAATAGCACAAGAAGGAGATATGCCTAACGAAGGGTATTGTCCTTGTGTTGGGTACCCTTAATCGCTGCTTGGAGTACTGTTAGCACATGGAGTGCTGGGATGGAGTACATTGAGAGAAAAGAATAATGCTTGGAGAAGTATTTGCATTACAGGTAAACTTCTACCTATGAGGATTATGTTTATTTATTGGAAAATAGAACTGACATGTATATTGCAACCACTGTGAATTAGGAAAATTATATAGTGTTGGATTTATGAGTTATACATTGTTTTCAATGTCGATGCTAGTATATATGCATATGTATGATTATAAATGCTGTATGGGGACCCAATCCCAATAATAAAGGGCATTAGGAAATATAAACGCAAGCAATAACTAAACAGGTAACACCAAGGATGGTGTTAACTCTAAGGGGGGAAGGATGTAATGTCCCCTCACGACCCCAATCCGAAAATGCAAAGATTAGTAAAAGGCACCCAATGTTAAAATAAAATGAAAGGGAAACATGCATTGGTAATGAAATGGGAAACATGGTCAGAAGGTTTGGATTATAATAAACATCACCATTCTACCTCCATAATTTAGCGGATCCATTTCAATGCTTAAAAGATACAATGCATCAAAGTTTAAGTCAAATTATGTCCACATGGTAATTTGTCTCAAAACCTCAATCTGAGTAAAACAATTTGCATACATATCAAAAAGATTTTAGAACAAGCGGTTTCTTATAATATTGTTGCGTGCATTGTTTTGTGGATTGCATCCAAAATTTCATAGAAGTCTAATTTACAAGTACAAAGTGATAATCTAAAACCAAGGGACTTGTAATTAAATCCAAAGGGACTTGTAATTGAATTCAAAGTAAAGGATGGGTAAGAATGCTCCTTTTTATTAAGGATTTATATTTGTTTCTTTTTGTATGAAATGAATTAGATGTCGCTCCTAAGTATTCCAACTGAAAATTTTCAACTACCACTGCTACATGTTCATATATTAGGCTTGCATGTTTATAGAACTAGTTTTAATTCTAGTTCAATTGGGAGTTTTGTGTGGTTTCACCGTGTACCTCTTTTGCATTCTACTTATTTTACAAAAAGATAAATACATGCAGGGGGGGGGGGGGNGATTTAACAAGGAGAATTGTGTGGAACGGTTATAGTACGAAGAATCCGAGCAGAATTTTATCCCACCCTAAAAGGAAAACCTAGCAGTAAAACATTTCCACTTGTCCCTATGATTTTCCTATATAAAGGGGGGAAAGATGCCGAGGTAGGCATGCATTATGGACTCGGGGTCTACTCCATCAAATGGAAGGGAATCCTCAGCTATTAATCTCAAAAGGTCGATCTGGTATTTGCGTTGAATCATTATTTCCTTTTGCTGGATCTTGTATCTACTGTATGTTTTATTATGCCCACCATTTAGTGACAAGAACGATCGAGACGGACGTTGATTGATAGCTTGAAATTTTGTGTTTGATAAACTATGATTTATTTATGCCCACGACCGATCTATTGGTTGATTTATAACTTCGATCTCTGCCTGTCAAAATCTGTTTGAACTTGCCATGATTTCATGAAAATGTTGTCGATCTAGTGGATTTCATGATGGCTTGATCTTTGCTTTGTCAAATTTTGTTTTTATGCCATAATCGATCTGGGTTATGTTTTGGCTTGATTATTGTTTTGCATTAACGCTATATGTTTTAAGCCACGAATTGCAGAAAATGAAACAATCTTGGTTATGTTTTGGCTTGAGTATTGTATTGCATTAACACTCTATGTTTTAAGCCATGACTTGCAGAAAATGAAATGATCTGGGTTATGTTTTCGATTGAGTATTGTATTTCTTTAACACGTTGTGTTTTAAGCCACGATTTGCAGAAAATTAAACAATTTGGGTTATGTTTTGGCTTGAGTATTGTTTTGCATTAACACTCTGTGTTTTAAGCAACGATTTCAGCAAGGAATCGATCTGGAGTTTGAGAGTTATTTCTTTATTTTTAACTCTGTCATTTGTGTATCGATTTCAGCGAGGAATCGATCTGGAGTTTGAGAGTTATTTCTTTATTTTTAACTTTGTCATTTGTGCAACGATTTCAACAAGGAATCGATCTAGCGTTTGATATTTATTCTTTATTTTAACTCTATCATTTGTGCACCGATTTCGGCAAGGAATTGATCTGGAGTTTGAGATTTATTCTTTATGTTAAATCTGTCATTTGTGCAACGATTTCAGCAAGGAATCAACCTAGAGTTTGAGAGTTATTTCTTTATTTTTAATTATGTCATTTGTGTAATGATTCCAACAAGGAATTGATCTAGAGTTTGAGACTTATTTGTTTATTTTTAACTCTGTGATTTGTGCAAGGATTTCAGCAAGGAATTGAATTGGAGTTTGAGATTTATTATTTATTTTAACTTTGTCATTTGTGCAACGATTTCAGAAAGGAATCGATCTGGAGTTTGAGATTTATTATTTACTTTAACTCTGTCATTTGTGCAACGATTTCATCAACGAATCGATCTGGAGTTTGAGAGTTATTTCTTTATTATTAAGTCTATCATTTGTGTAACAATTTCAGCAAGGAATCGATCTAGATTTTGAGATTTATTCTTTATTTTAACTCTATCATTTGTGCCACGATTTTCAGATAGGAAGTCGATCTGGGTTTAGTTTTTTATGGAAGACTGATCTTTATCTAAAATCCCTGCCTTTATGACCATGATTTCATAAGAAATCAACCTGGTAGTTATGCGATGACTGAATATTCTTTTTATTAAAGACTCTAAATACTTCTTGTATTAATGTTTGGTCAAAAGATGGATTTTGAAGATGCTTTAACATATGTTATAAATTTTGGAACTCTTTAAGATCAATTGTGGACAAAAGCAACATGCTGTTATAGGGCTTAAGTTGTCTTTCTATACCAAATGCTAACTCGGGATGTTTTAGTCATGAGCTTATAGAACTGGTATCGGTTGTCAGCTAACCGATTGTGCAGAGCCCAGGCTGAAATGAGTTGTAATAGATAAGCCGCATCATTGTACCCCCTTTTGAAAGAATTAATAAAAGGACTAACAAAATCTTGGTGGACATAGCCTCATGAAGGAGGTGAACCATGTATATGGTTGTCTCGTCTTTTGTATCTTTATGATGTGCATGCTCTTTTTACATAATGATGTTAGTATAGATGCAGTATAAATGTTTATTTGTGAAAATGGTCACTAAACTTATTTTTTGCAGACATTCAATTCAAAAGCACATTACTTGAATGATTTAAAGCTTCAATGAAAATTATAATGATGGGAATATTTATCCATTATATCTAATCCCGCAAAAAGGTATTTCAACGATGTTATGACAAATGCCAAATTAAATCCATCGACACATCTAATGGTCTGAAGTTACATTATAAATAAACAATACTAACACCAAATCATTCCCATACTTATAACTAAACATTGTATGAAATAGGAAGTCCATCTATCGAATATGTCTAAGGTCTGTAGGTCTAAAAGGCCTCATTCATAATAACCAAGCTATAAATTTAAAACCATAAAATACAATATGCAAAGCTTATTCCATATAAATGAAAAGAAGTCACATGATGGAATCCTATGGGCATGAATTCCCAATAAGTTATTCCAAATACTTATCATTTAAAAATGTCATAGCCAGGATCGAATCTTGATATGCTCACAACTTACATTCTTCCAAATATACATTTAAAAACATGGCTAAGAAATGAATCCTCTAGGATTTGTTAGCTGCGTTTAATGTTGTTTTCACTCATAAATGAATTACAGAGTCTACTTTATCAATTCAAATTCAAATACTGTAAACACAGATAAAAAATCATTGCTCTGTCAACGTTTCCCCATATCGATTTATAAACCCCAAGTCTTAATGAACATCGAATCCTATATGATTAGTTAAGCTATGTTTTCCCAAACGATGTATCTTTTTCATTTATACAAACCACACATCATATGCTATAAAATCAAGTATACAGGCTATAAAATAGTCCAATACCCTTCTACACAGAAATTAAAACCCCTTTCAATGCTAAGGAAAAGCAATGACATTCATTCGTAGGGTAAAACCCATAGTCACTGCCTCTTTAAACTAAATACATTACTAAGAATTAAAATCCATGATTTAAACCATCAAACCACATTTCATTCATCTCTTACATAGTCTCTACTCTAAATGGAGGGAATGAAATTGCCATTTATGGCATGGCTCCAAAGGCCAAATCAACGATATTAACAATCTATATAAAGAAATTAAACAATAATTAGACGTCTACAAAGAGTCAACTAGATCCCAAACTAAGAATCATAAACATGATACACACAGTATGTGAATGATGTACAAAGTAACCATTATAAACTAATATAATAATTTAAACAGTCGTGTATCCAAGGCCTTCAACCATTGCAAGCAATGGTGCTATCACCATTACCAAAACTTAAACATATTAACAAAACACAGAGCCCGTATGTATTCACCATGGCCAATGATACTGACAAAGTATTCTTTTACAAAACTAAAACACATTAGTCTCATCCCAAAGGAGCTAAGCCCAAACAAAAACCCCAAGTCATAAACACGTCTCTGGATACTTTACAAAAATTTACAGACAGTTCATTTTTGATTCACAGCCATTAGAACCCCAAACCAATCATTCAACCAATGACAAGATTTACACTATGTCACAACACCCACATAAGAGAGGGAGCGAGTTTCAACTTGTTATAGCAGGGCTTACCCGTGATGGGTAACATGTTAACCATACGGGAGATCCATGACCCATGCTGTCTGAACCCTGCAATCTACAACAAAGAAAAGCCAAGATGAAGAGTATGCGGAAATGCCAAATTGAACAACTAAAGAAACATTGCCAAACCAGACTCGAAGAAATACCTTCCAATGCATCCAATGTCCAAATCCCCACACCACAGTGCATACCATAGACTGATCTCACGCATTCATTTCACAAATTAACAAAACCTTCATGCTACTCCAAGTTCTGAGATTGAAACCCACGTTTTTGAAATCACATTTAATTCGCCACATTGGCCTCCATTACATGAAATCGAAACACAAGTCCTATAGTTTTTGCCACTGCAAATTGCAATGCAACCATTAACCACCATGAAACATATAAACCCCAACGTTGGTAGCATAAACTTCGAAC
This sequence comes from Pseudotsuga menziesii, assembly GCA_001517045.1. NCBI lineage: Eukaryota > Viridiplantae > Streptophyta > Pinopsida > Pinales > Pinaceae > Pseudotsuga > Pseudotsuga menziesii. Next base: position 375,819 of record LPNX010028601.1, read on the forward strand.
TAAGCGATAATTCATGGCATATATCATATGCCATGAATGGCTTACCATGTGACTTCAACATTATACACCATGTAAATGTTAAGTGAAGGTATAATTAAATCAAGGTTGTAAGACCATAAACAATAATGGTAACCAACACAACATAGGCTGAGTAACACCATCGTTACATAAATAACAAGTAATGACTGTAATAATAATCACTAGGATACGAGTGTAAGTCTGTTCGTCATCCAAGCTATGTGCTAGTGAGGCATGGGAAGTATGTCCTTGTTCCGCTTTTATAGCCATTTCTCGGCATCAAGTGCACCTACAAAAGACAAAGAAATAAATGAATTAGTTCAAAAAGAACTAATTAATCCTTGTAGAGACAACTAAAAATAGGTACCTTTCAATTGTGTTTACAAGGGAAACAAGTCTCACCACTCCACCCCCAGACAATACAAGTTAAGTCAGATTTTTTCATAAAACAATAATCGAACTTTATAAACAATGAGTAAGCAGTCGAAATAACATAGATACATATAAATACATAACCATCCAACTCAGATATTAAGGAACATAACGACAACATAGCACTACACTAATAACCACATCAGGAAAACATAGATAAGGAATTAATAAAAGCTTACGACAATACACTACAGTGAAGCAAAGTACGACACATTATGCATAAATTAAGATAATGTCTAGCTCACGTAGCAGTTTACTAGACTAATAAAAAAGATATTTATTTTCAAATTTTGGAGACATTACAAGTGGTATTAGAGCCCAGTTTCAACACTAAGATACCAAATGGGCATACCAAACATTTGTTGAAAGGAAAATAAAGTATGTTTTTAAATTTTGTTAACTAACAGAAAAATTTCTTGTTATAGGAAATTTGCAATTGTAGGATTTTAAAAGAACAGTTTAGATCATGAACACTGAAGAGGACAACAACCAGAAAGGAAGTTGAATACCCACACCATCAAAGCAGAACTGGTAGTCGAACTAAATTCTAATATAATCAAAACCATACAAAGTCTCCAAGAAGACATACAAAGTTTCAAAGATGATAGTCTGAATGAAAGAAAGTAAACAAGAAATTAATGAAGCATTGTTGAGAAACATGACTGGAGAAATCCCACATGGAAAACCAACTCATTCCATAAATAGATTTAAGAAATAATTTTATCATAAATAGGCCAAAATCGTGAGAGAAGAAGGAAAAGAAGAACATACCCCTGAACCTCCAGAAGGAGATTATCAGAATCTTTCTAGTGATGGCTCTCTTTCTCCATGCAGAGAGAAACTGAGAAATGATGACAATCTCTAGGGAGAATTCCAAAAAATAAAAGCCCCAACCTATGAAGGAGAGATGGAAACCAGGGAGAATGTTGAGGAATGGATTTTAGGTATGAGAAAATATTTCTCAGTTCATAACTACATTAGCAAAATGAAATTCCTTCTATCCATATATAACTTAAATGGAAAATCATCTAGATGGTGGAGAGATTTGAATGATACCAAGAGAGATGAGTTAATAGAAATATGGTGCAATAAGTTTCACAAGATTTTTCAAGAGAAATACATGTTGAAAAGCTGATTCGATAGAAAAGTGAAATAGTTTCACGCGTTATGTATGGGATCCATGACTATGGATGCCTTTATTAGAGGATTTTTGGATGTATTTCATTATCTACCATACATCAAGGACGAGAAAGTAAAAATACAACAATTTTTAGGATGCCTTCCTCCCAACATTCAATAAAGGATTGAGTTTGACATGACAAAAACTTTTGAAACTAGACTACTCGAAGCTAGACTTTTCTATGAGAATGGATAGCTGAGGAAAGAGAACATTAACAGAAGAATAGATAGGTCTAGGACCTTCTCAGACAACCATAAATCAGGTTTTAACCCACCAGTATATAGAAAACAAAACAACAGTTTTCTTGCCAACAAGAACTTCAACAAAGCTGGTACAAATGCATACATACTAGCTCCAAATGCTAGCAATCCAGCGACAAATGGGGGAACCAATGTTTCCCCACTGCAAATTAAATGTTGTAAATTCCAAGGGCCTCATTATTCCTGAGACTTTAAGAACAAGACCAATGGGGTCTTGCACAACTTACAAGAAGAACCAATGGTAGAGGTCATAGATTGAAGACCGCAAATTTATGTAGCCTTGGATGGCCGACAGGAAGACCATTAGGATACCATGGTTGAGATATAATTTAAGATCTTAAACACATCTATTTCAATATTGATTGACCTTGGTTCTTTTCATAGCTATGTATCACTTAAAATTGTTGATGTATGTAAACTATGAAAAGTTAAACATGATAAACCTTGGCTGGTGCAATTAGCCACAGGTACGAAATGGAAAGTTTTGGAAATAGTTAAAGATAGTGAGGTAAACCTGAATGGTTTTCCTACTAAGGTAAACCTAAACATCCTATCCTTAGGATCATATGATGTACTTATCGGCATGGACTTGTTGGAAAAATACCATGTCATGTTTGATTACTTACACAAGTCAATCTTTTGTATAGATAACCAAGGGAATTGAGTGACGATTCAAGGCATACCTAAGAAAATTTCTGTAAGGCAGATATCCACTTTACAAGAAAATAATTGCATTAGAAAAGGATGCAAACTATTTATAATGAACATCCAGGACATAGAACCTAAAAGATAACAACATATAGAGGACTTTCATGTTCTTGTAGACTTCAAGGACGTATTTCTTGAGGAAATCCCAAGATTACCACCGAAATGAGACCTAGACATTCCCATATAACTGACACTATGATCAGTTCGATCTTCAAAATCCCCTTACTGCATGAGTTCTGTAGAGTTGGTGGAACTCAAACTATAGTTCTAGCAGTTTATTGAGAAAGGATATATCCGACCAAGTGTGTCGTGTTGGGGACCACCAATAATTTTCATGAAAAAGAAGGATGGTATGATGCAGATGTGTATCGATTACCATCATCTTAAAAATATGACTAGCAAGAACCGATAGCACTCCCTATGATTGATAACTTGTTTGATCAAGTAGGGGGAGCCAATATGTTTTCGAATATTGACTTGCAATCTAGGTACCATCAGCTATAGATTCAAGATGAGGATATTCACAAAACCACCGTTCGTACAAGGTATGGCCACTACGTGTTTGTATTAATGCCATTTGGGTTTACCAAAGCACCAGTGAACATTATGTGTATGATGACCAATATATTCAGTAAATACCTCGATAAATTTGTTTTGGTATTTATATAAGACATCCTATTTTAATCTAAGACTAAAGAGGAGCATGAGCAATGCCTCTGCATAGCGCTACAGGTGTTACAAGAACACCATCTCTACACCCAGTTTAGTAAATGTGATTTTTACAAACCACAGATACAGTACTTGGGTCACATCATATCTAAGACGAGGATAGAAGTGCACTCAGAAAAGATTAAATCCATAGAATATTGGCCTACCCCTACTATTGTCACCAACATTGGATCCTTTTTGGGATTAGGCGTGTTTACCAGAAGTTCATTGAGAAATTCTTGAGGATAGCTTGTGCCATGACCTCTTTGCAAAATAAGTAAAATAAGTTCTTATAAATGACCAAGTGCAACGAAAGTTTTCAAAAGCTTAAACAAATTTTGATGACCGCACCGATACTATAAATTATGGATCTCAATGGGGATTTCGTTGTTTGCATGGATGCAAGCAAGGAATGTCTCAGAGGAGTCCTCCTACAAAACGATGAGGTGATCTATTATGAATGGAAAAAGTCAAAAGAACATGAGAAGAACTATCCAACACATGATCTTGAGTTAGGGACCATCATCCACACCTTGAAGATGTGGACAAGCTACCTCATGGGAAGGAAATTCCTTCTGAAGGCAGACAATTTGAGTCTAAATTTTTTATTTGAGAAATTAGCTCTAAATGCTAGGAAATCTAGATGGTTGGATTTCATTAGTGAGTACCATTTCAAGCTAAATCATATAAAGGAAAAAGAGAACAAGACTTTTTATGCTTTGACCAATGAACTCATAAGATGTATGAGGTGAATTTAAGTCAAACTGATGAATATTTACATGAGAGGATTAGAACAGCCAACATAGTTGACCCTTTCTATGTTGAAATCCTCAAGAAGGTCCAAGAGGATAGGTTTTTTCAACAACAAATGAAGTACAAAGTAGAAGAAGCATGACTGCTATGGTCTAAAGAGAGATTGTGCATTCCAGAAGGAGAGGACATTCAGTCCAGCATACTCACAGAATTTCATTGAGAACCCTACTCGAGGCATCGAGGATATCAAAATATGATATCAGCAGTTAAGAGACACTTTTTTTGGCCTAAGATAAAGGAGAACATAGCATTGTTTATCGTGAAATTTCAGGAATGCTAGCTGGTCAATGCTAAACACCAGCATCTTTCGGGGTTTCTACATTCATTACCCATTCCAGAATGGAAGTGGGAGGTCATTACTATGTATTTTATCATGGGACTACCTACGAGTAAGAAACAAAATGATTCTATATTTTTATTAGTTGACAAATTGTCAAAAGTAGGACACTTTATTCAAGTAAAGTTGACCTATAAGGAAATACACATTGCCAATATCTTCTTAAAGGAGATATCCAGATTGCGTGAAATACCTAAGGAAATCATCTCGGATCGAGATACTAAGTTTATCAGGAACTTTTGGAGATCCTTATTCCCCGGATAAAAGATGCAGTTCAACTTTAGTACTACTTACCCCCTGCAAACAGAAGGGCAGACAGAAGGGGTAAACCAGAGTGTAGAGGACCCCTTAGGACATATGTCATGAACAACCCAGCAAGTGGTAAGATTACCTACATATTGTAGAGTTTGCATATAACAAGAGATACTAGACTTTAGGTACTCTATGGATGAAAGTGTAGAACACCAATTACTTGGGATAGACCAGTGGATCAACTCTTGTTAGGGCATGACTTTTTAAAGAAATTGGAACAATTGGTTACCAAGTTCCAAGTGAACCTTAAAGAAGCACAAGACTGCCAAAAGAGCTACACGGATAAGAAAAGAAAGGATAAATATTATCAAATAGGAAACCATGTCTGCTTGAAAGTAAAAGCAAAATAAAGCTTGTTGAGATTGGGAAGGTGTGATAAGTTAGCACCTATATTTTGTGGACACTTTGAGATACTAGCCAAGAGAGGGCTAGTGGCATATGAACTAGTGCTACCCACTCACATAAGAGTGCATAATTTTTTCCATGCATCTTTATTAAAGAAATTTGTTTATGATACTAAACATCTAATTGACTATTCCTTATTATAGGTGGAGCCCGAAGGGGAGTTTTCCCATGAACCTCTCCCTATATTAGACAAGAGGGATGTGTAGTAGAGGAACCATGCAATAGTTCAGTTGAAAGTGAAATGGAAGCACTTTGAAACTAATGAGTATACTTGGGAGAATGAAGCCACCATGAGAAAGGCTTACCCCTCCCTATTTCATGATTTCATTCTGAGTCCCTAAAACACCAGGGACAGTGGTGTTTTAAGCGAGGACGAATGTAATATCACAAATTTTAACATAACACTTATGGATATAATCCCCATTGATTATGATGTTACTTTGATGTTTTATTTTTGTATATTGGTTATAGAACCCCACTGGATATGAACATGATGATTTGTTTGATATATTGGGTGTAAGAAAATTATATATGTTTTATGTACAGTTTTATGTGTTGGGCGTGGACCCTAGAGCAAATGATTTTTGAGATGTTTTGTGTTGAGAGAGGATCTCTATAGTACATGAGTATTTAAATGTTTGTGTCGAGCGAGAAGCTCTCGAGCAATGAGTGTTTATGTTTGTGTTAAGCGAGAAGCTCCGGAACACATGAGTATGAAAAAATTTGTGCTGAGCATGAAGCTCTGAAGAATATGAAAAGATAAATTGGAAGTGTTGGTCATAAGCCTTAGAGCCTTCCAAGTTCATGTTGAGCATAAGATCTGGAACATTGGATCTTTGGATATTTTATTTTTAGGCGTATCCTGCAAATACATCCTAGCATTAATGTTCAGCAAGGACCTCTATAATAGAACTAACTTTGTAACTCCCTTTTTCTAGTGTTGAGTATGGGCTCTGAATAAGAATTAGGGATCTGGATAAGAATTAGGAGTAATTGAAAAGAATTAAACATGTCAAGCGAAAATGACTCGAATAAAATATTGATCTCATATGACTTATTTATAAGTGATTTGTAATATTCCAAATTTTGACCTAACACTTATGGGAATAATCCCCATTGATTATGATGTTACTTTGATTTTTTTTTTGGTATATTGGGTCCAGAACCCCACTACATATGAGCATGATGATCTGTTTGATATATTCAATGCAATCCAATTACATATGTTTTATGTATGATTTTATGTGTTGGGTGTGGAATTTGATTGATGGGATGTTTTGTGTTGAGTGAGGAGCTCTGGAGCACATGAGTATTTAAATATTTGTGTTGAATGAGAAGCTCTAGAGCACATGAGTGTTTATGTTTTGTTGAGTGAGAATCTCTTGAACACCTAAGTTATGAAAACCTTTGTGTTGCGTAGGAATCTCTAAAGCACATGAAAAGATAGATTGGAAGCATTGGGCATTAGTCCTGGAGCCTTCCATAATGATGTTGGGCATTAGCTCTTGGACATCGGCTCCTTGTCCATTGTATTCCTAGGTGTATCCTAAAAGTACATCCTAGCATTAATGTTGAGCGAGGAGCTCTCGAATTGCACTAAGTTTGTAACTCCCTATTTTTAACATTGAGTATGGGACCTAGATAAGCGCTAGGAGTTACTGAAAAGAATTAATTTTTTTGAGTGAAAACGAATTGAGTAAAATATTGATCTCGTCTGAGTTATTTTTAAGTGATTAAATGAAAATTTGAATTTCTATATCTCCTCAACTACTAGAGAACTACCATGTTAGATGAGGGAATCCAACATGCAAGGATGTTCATAGTTTCCTAGCCTAGTAGACCTAACCAGCAATGTGATGGCCTTAATGAAGAAAGTGTCCTAAGTTTAGGGATCATGTTATATGATACCTAAAGACATATGTTAACAAATAATATATATAAGTATATATTTTATACATGACATGTATAAAGAGTAACCATAGTAATAATATTAATAGTATAAGAAATAAAAAAAGGTTCCATCTACTATTAATATTATTACTAAAAGATAATTAAATAATATAATACCTACAAGAGGTCAAATATGAAGTAGTTAAAGTTCCTAAGTTAAATATTAAAAGTGCCTAAATTAAATAAAAGGGTTAACTCAATAAATGAAATGATTCTTGATTTAACTGCCACTTTGACTTAAAAGTTTGGTTATAAAGACCCAAGCCAAAGAGAGGCTTGGGGATATTCCATCTTTTTGGTGATTCATAGTCTGCCTGATTATTCTTAAGAGATTTCTTGGAGAATATTTTCCTAAGAGGAAAAAGGAGAACTGATTAAGAACCTGATATCCTAGTTAGGGAAGCCCTACCTTAGGATCTCTAAGCTACTTGCATGTTGGAACTAGCTCGAGGGGATTTGGATTGAAACCAGAAATGGTTCTGAGTCATGGTTGGGTGGAACATGGTAGTTCCCAAGTGATTAGGTTATTTATACAGAAGTCAGATCTGTCTGTAAATTTGTTAATGTTGGGTATTTGAATGTGTAGGTTTTCAACCATTGAAATAGATTCATTTCGTAGGCATGAGGTTCTTTACTTTTCACTTTAAACTATAGAAGTTTTACCATTTGAAGTAGGTTAAACTATTAATGATTCTGTAGGAGTTGTCTTCTACAAACTAGGTCATATTTTCTACAGTTCTTAACCTATCTATGAATGTAAAATTTTTGTTCTATAGTTTATTTATGAAATTTATTTTCCTAACCAAGTATTTAAGGGTTTTGTTTTCTTGTTTATTTCTACAATTCATTTCCTGTTTTATAATTTAAGGGTTTATGTCTTATTTCTAAGTTCTTGTCTACAATTTAATTCTTCTTGTTTAATTTATTTTTCAAGACCTATAACTACTTAAAACAGAGCCTATATATATATGTGTGTGGATTATACTAGTTGATTTCATATATATA